>JABASM010000552.1:0-21398 GCA_019776545.1 Brachystomella parvula
TTTTTTCCACTCTTTATCATAGGAGAGATGGGGAGAGAGAAAACGGTCTTTTTTTCTTAGCCTAGGCCACTACGTGTGGTGGAATAAATACCGTGTTCTTTCGATTATAACATGCGCGTTATCTGAAGTTTTTTTCATTGTTTTTTGAGAAAATATGCACTGCGCTTTATGTACGAGGTGCGCGATATACAAGCTCCAAACTTTTGCTACTACAACCCTTTTCCAGACTTATAGCTCCACAGTTTATTTTACAAAACTTTAAGAGGAAACAGTCGTCATAATGAGTCCAGGTTAATTTCTAGTCGACCAAGACTCTTCCACCCTTCGAATTCATCCCCAATCAACTCTTCATTCTCACTGATATCCGTTGGGTCATCCAAACTTTCATACGGGGGAAAGGTTCCTCTTCGCTGCTACTGTCATCCAAAGCGGACGGCTGGTCATTTTCCTCGACGTCATCGTCACTCTCTCTCGTACGAAGCTGGGGAATCCGTGTTCTCTTCCTGGTAGCTGTGAATGCCGGCTTACGGTGCCGGTTTACGGTGCGCGATATAAACGAGCTGCGCGCCATGATTGAGTCGTGGATCAAGCAGCTGCGCGCTATATACGTGGTGCGCGATATACACGAGAGCGCGTTATATTCGAAAGAATACGGTAAATAGAAAGGCAGACTGATTTGGCACTCGCTGGTTCGCCAACTCGATCTTAGCCGACGACGACGGGGGCAGACTTGGGGTAAAACTAGCCAGCCACACGACTTTCACCCATTTTTGTTAACATCGAATGAATTTACTGGCAACCCCATTTCTAGTACCTAATTAGTGGAGCCTCTTGTGCTAGAAATTATGCTGTTAAAATATAAAAGGAATAGCTTGACAACCCCCAACAAGTTCAACGGCTGG
The DNA here is from genome assembly GCA_019776545.1 of Brachystomella parvula. Classification (NCBI taxonomy): domain Eukaryota; kingdom Metazoa; phylum Arthropoda; class Collembola; order Poduromorpha; family Brachystomellidae; genus Brachystomella; species Brachystomella parvula. The sequence goes on from JABASM010000552.1 coordinate 903, forward strand.
TAATTGCTAGCAAGTGTAAGCAGGTATTGATGCATCAGACGCGTTTTTACCTTTTCTATTGCAAATGCATTATAAATCGTAGCATTCAAACCCACCAACGCACCCAAAAAGCCCCTTAAGCGATTCATTGTATAACTGGTTTCCAATAATTAATGACCAATATATTTAGTATATTTTATTTAGGAAGATCAAAGCAAAAAGTTTTCCTTTATATATTTTGTTTTCTTCACACGCTATGAGGCATTTTATCGTTGAAGCGTTCCAGTCGCTGCCTTTGTTACCTTCTTGGCATAACCAGAAATTTTTCTCAATCTGGGACTAGATTTGAAATCTCTCAGCTTGTGAAAATTTTAGGCTTTTTCAGCGATTAGGCAAATTAGTTAGCAAGTTATGTATAAGTTCCATACACCGTAGGTGTCAGAACTGTTTTCACTCCTTGTTAGCAAAAATTATGCCCATTGACCGTCGGCTTCCCCTCCTTTACACATAATAGACGACTTTCCCGGCTATTTTTTACCCCTGCATCAAAGGTTAGAGTTAGAGGTGGGGGGATCGAAAGATCTGGAAAGACAACGGCGTTATATGAAAGGCGTCCCAAAAAAACTTGCAGCCTTTACTCAGTTTTCAGCGTAGAATCGATTGGTGAAGTCATTTTTCCAAACTCGAATCGCTTTGACCTCAGGAGGTTTATAAAAGTCAGAACCTTGACCTCGCGGATCCGGACAAGGGATGGATAGTCAAAAGCGCTTGTTTTTCTCATTCCAAACGTGACCTTTTTAGCGCACACAATGGCCGCTAGAGGCCGTTTAATGTTCAGCGTAACGTTTGGTGACCCCTAGTGGCCATGTAGCTCAAAAGCGTCAAGCGTGGCATATTTTTTCAATCCGGATATGGAGAGCTTCGATTAACTTATTACTTTTCCAGATACGTCAAGGGTCGACCAATCGATTCTATACGCTGAAAAATGAGTAAAGGCCGCAAGTTTGTTTGAAGTTGTATTATGGGGTTTGCCCTTTCGAGAAAAAAAATCAGAATTGATCATTTTGACCGGTTTTGAAAATTATTTTCAAAACCGGTCTAAATGGTCCCGGAACATCATGGAACGGATTTCAATACGAAAACACAGATGATGATTTTTTTTTTCAAAAAATTGTCATTGGCATTTTTTGCCAACTTTGGGCTTGGGCCCCCCTCCTGGTTTGCGTGTTTGGAAGGCGAGGCATCGAAAATCAAAATCCGTATGAGAAGTCACTGTCAAGTGTCATACAGGAATTAGTGTAACAAAAGACCCCGATCTTTTACGCCGCCTTTACCCCGAGAAAGTGGGAAGAAGTGTCCACAAGGGAAGAATATGGCCGTTTGAGACAAAAAAGTGTCATGGCGCCGAGAGGACGAATTTCGATTTTTCAGAAAGTCGGCGGCGTAATTCAGGGTGGGTAACCACCCTATTTCAGAAAAGTGACCCTGGTGACATTTTGATACCTTAAACCAGCGGAAGCTAAAAATTATAAGAAGTATTCCGTTGCTCCATTGTATTGCGACTATTGCGAGTGGTTGTCCTGATCCGATCAGGCGTCAGCACGGAGCTTTCACATGCCCGCCCACGTTACTTTTCCGTGGTAAAACTATTTTTCAAAACTTTTAAATCTCATGTATGAGTTTTTTTTATAATGGTTTTTGTGAAGTCTTTTATCTTAACTTAATTATAATTAAAACTAACTTTGTGTCTCATTTTAATCAATCCAAGTCTTGAGCATTGTAAGGAAGGATTACTTAGAAGTAAGGCTGCTGTGGGAGTTAGTAGGTACTGGAGTTGACTGGCGCTTCGCTTGGCAGAGCAGTTTTTATATCGAGGTCATTCCCAACAATGGGCGAACAACTTCCCGGAGCTGGCGGCCCAGAGGTAATTTACCTTACGCTGAAAATTCTATTGCACTAAAGGGCAAGTAATAACTCATTTACAAACTTTTTGCCATAGCTTAACAGCTTCGAAGAGCTCAACAAGGGGTTTATTATTTCTTACCTTGAGAACATCAAAAACTTGGGTGCTGATTGCTGTTTAGCACCTTTGGCCGCTGACTACCTGTTTCACTGTGTAAAAATACTATCCAGTGATGTTTTTCTTTCGAATGATGAGAGCCATTCGGTGGCATTCCTCAATTTAGGAGAACGTCTTCGAAAGCTAGTTGATGACTACTACACTATATCTGCTGATATGGAAATGCGGAAGGGAGCCTCTGAATCTGTTTCATCTAGGAAGTCTATATTACCAGCGCCAATGGAACACATACCGACGCAACCATCCAGGTACGAGCAGGAAGGAGCCCTAGGAAATGTGGAAACGAAGCAGTCGTCCATTTCTACGGAGAAGCCCAAAACTGCTGAAAGTAGTGGTCCCGTATTCCTAAAGCCAGCTGTGACGGATCAACCTAAGCCTGTTGAAACATTTACTGGTTTCCAGCCGTATTCGAAGTCTGAGTTCCCATTTTCCAACCCGAACCACGGCTTTCAGTTTTCAAATTCAAAGCCAGAGTATCAGCTTTCGGCTACGAAGTCCGAGTTTTCATTCGCAAACTCCAAGCCTGAATTCCAGCTTCCAAAAGCTACTGTTTCAAAGCCGGAAAACATACAACAACCATCCATCAATTTGTTCAGCGTGAAGTAAGAAAAAAGTAAAAATTTTAGGAGTTTCAAATCCCGGATCTAATATCTCTGATATAAATTACAGTTCTCCGCCCGTCACAAAGGATCAAAGCGTCATAGTATCTTCTGCTCCTAACGGTCTGGTATTTGGAAATAAGGGATTCCAGTTCCCAAGCAAAGGCTCCACCTCAACTTCCCTCCTCAATGGTTTTGGTCTTGGTGTAAATGCATGCTCCACTCCAGTCTCAACAGAGCCTCCCGTTGCTCCTCCTGCAGATGAAAGGGACGGAGATGCTGCGATGGAGAAAATGGAAAAGGAAGCACAGGCTCATGAGTTCAAACCAGTGACTGAAGACGCTATTTACTCTGTCAAGTATGAATTTTCGTGATTCACAAGACTGACTGTACATATCATATTTAACTCTGATTTTCAGGTGCAAGGTATACCACAAATCAGCAAAAGCCGATAAGTACGACGTACGAGGGGTTGGTATTCTTTATGTTCAAAAAGTTGAGGATTCAGGAGGCCATCGTCTCCTCGTTCGCGCGGACAACAATCTTGGAAACGTTGTACTCAACATGAAAATATCCCATGACCTCCCCTTCAAATTAACTGACTCTAAGAAACAAATCGCAAGCGTTGATCCCCATGTTCCATGTCCCATTTTAATTGCGGTCAAGGAACCGGAGCCTCTTCTTAAAGTCCTTAAGGAGTGTCAGGACATTTCTCCTTCTTGAATAGGTGTTCATTGTGATCATCAGAGCAGTAGTTAAATTTAAGAGTTGAAGAAAAATGCGTTATATTTTTTCTCTCGAGCAAAAAGAGCTAACCTTAATTTTTTTTAAAGAAGTAATTTAAATCACGCATTTTCCAACACTTAAGTTTAAGCGCTGTGTTATAAAGATAAAATTATCCAAAAAAAAAGAATATTCAAAATTGAGAAAATCATGAAATATAACGAAGTAAAATGACGAAAGGATGATTTTGGAAATCTTTTTTTTAATTTAATTTTTGATACAATTTGAGATTGAATATTATTCCTCCAAGAGATAGATATTTACGGCTCTTGATTAATTTTGAGTAGATAGAGAGTTTCAGAATAAGGCTTCCGCCAGCTCATACAGGTAATTGTAGGAACCCTGTGCAACGACTCCAATGGATGAGAATAGGATTACCCACCACGCATGATTGTGCATTCGGTATATTGGGAAGTTTCCCCCGATCACGACATTTGTCGCCATCCAAACGAGTCCTGCGAGGAACGCATTCTGAACTGACTCTGGAGTCCAGTATTTTACTTCCGGCAGGGCGAGTACGTCCTTCACTATTCCTACTTCAAAGAGAGTCGAGGCCGTGGAAATGAGGAAAAGGAACACACAGCCAGAAAGTAAGCCAACCTTAATGATTTCTATAAGAAAGAAATGCTTTCTCAGAGTATTTTACTTGGAAAATTGCTAAAGCGTTGTCTTACCGATCAGAAGAAAGGCTAACAGGGACAAGATCCTTTTAAATGTTGGGACAGGCCGTGGTGGTTCCACCTCCTTCACTGATTGTGTCGATAACCCAGCACTAAGTTCCGGCGTCAGTTCAGAGGGTTTCGAAACCACTAGCAAACCTAAAGCAGGGATAATCCAATGATCCTGAAAAAACTTTTATTAAAATAGTCAAAATTCCTCACTTGACTTGAACATGGAGGGTACTGAGGCGGCACTTCGAACTTTGCCCTTCTTATTCTCCGCCGTTCTCCCCACTCGAAAAACCCTCGTCTCCGGTACTGGCAGTGGCAGTTCCATTTTTTGAATGCTCTCTTGGGTACTATTATTATTGCTTTGTGAATGCTTGCTCGACACCGGAGACCCGATGTATTCAGGCATAAGGGAAGTAGGAGGATGCTGAGCAACTATCACCGGACCCTCTGCTCGTCTAGGTGAGGCTTTTACAGGGATTCGGGACCTGGGACGCATAGGATCAGAAGTCGTGGAAATGAACTGCGAAAAGACAGGTGGGCCATGTTCCTCGTAATAGCTGTCTGTTTCTGTACATAGATTCAGGAAAGAAATTCAGATTCATACCAAAAGAGGGTAGGTTGCAGTGGGCAAGGTAGCTAGATTCTGAACCTTGGCATTACTAGGATATATTATTTACCCAGGCTAGACACTCAAACTTGTCCTGAAATGGACATGAATTCGAACGCAGAAGACGATGGTGGTTTTACGATAGGGTCAGTGCTTGGCAAAGTTCAGAACCTACCTCGTCAATGTCAACTCTTCAATGTCGCCCACTGTATAACTAAGAATTTAGCCATAAATATCTTACCGGCAGAGCGTTTCCCAGCATTATCTTCCTGGATAACGCAGAGAATGAGTTCTCTGGCAAATTGTTGGCAACCGATTGTGTCCCATCCAACATTCGTAAAGTAAGATCGGAGTGCATGTTGAAGTGGATTCTGGTCCATGTTCATATACACAAGGTTAGTTAAATTGACCATAGATTCTCGGAGGCAGGTTATCTAGGAATAAGTGGAAAAATGCTGGATTAGGAATCTATTCCGTATAATGACGTGGATGGAGCTTGGGGAGTAAGAATTACCAGATTATTTTGTGCATGTACACACTGCAGGAATTTCCAGCCTCCTATGTTCCGTGGGAAGGCAGCTACTCTGTTATGTGAGAAGTCAAGTACTTCCAGTAAAGGAGTGGAACGGACTAGCGATTGCGGTAGAGAGGTAAGACGATTCCGAGAAATGTCCAGTACACGGAGTGACGGAAAGGTCATATTGGGGAGATTCCGCCAGCCCATGCCGGCGTACATCAAATGGGTACAGGTGGCCCGTTCCTCTGTCATTATAACCTTCCGTGACGCCGACCGAGAGCGGGACGCTCTTTTAGGTTCCTTGGTCAATCCCATCATGCGAATGATTCTAGAGTTACGACAGCCACAAAGATGGAGAACAATTTGAGTTCTAGGCTAATAAAAACTAGAGAGGCACGAATTATGACAAGAATTTAACTAATGGACCGACCCACAGCACTTGGTCCAACATTAAAAAACTTTTAAAAAATGGGAACTTAAGAAATTGGAAATAAAAAATAAACAAGTAAAAATTCCACGAGTTGGGGTTGAGATAGGGACAGGGAGAAAGAAATTCGAGAGCGAGAAAACAAAGGAATTCATCAGGTCATTCACCCCGATACTAAAGGAATCGGTCGGGTTCTACAAAGCAATCACAATATTTTAATTTCAAACGAAAACGTTAAGCTGCAACCGGAATCGAATATTTTGAGCTGAAAGAATTTTTATGAATATTAGTGATTTGTAACACTGATGATTAGAATTCTTCACTAAGTTAGCGGGCTATGAAATGATTTTTTTACTTCCCCACAAGCATTGCAGTTGCTGCATTGAGCTTGGATCCGCAGTACATGACGCGCCTTCCGCTTTCGCGACGCTTCACACCAGAGTCTGAAATTTTGAAGCGGCAGCGCTAGTGCACCCGCACCAGAAGAAAAGGCGCTACAGTACTCGCACTATGTGGGTTTTCTTCAGAAAAAATCGCTACCGCACCCGCTATAGTGATTTCTGAAAACGCATAGTGCCGAAAACAGCACTTTCCATGTCTATGCCTAGTGCGGTAGCCGGTTTTCGCTATCGCAACCGCACCAATCGAGAGCCGCATGTTGCGATTTTAAACTGCTCAACACACGCCTCACCGAGCTATCCTGACTTCCGGAACCCGATAAGCTGCTCCTAAAGGATTTTTTCCTTTCCTCCTAAATTTTTTCGGATTTATTTCGGCTAAGGAGCTTTTGAACCTGACGGAATTTAAAAAATTTTCAAATCGAAATCAAATTCGAAAAGCAAAAATGTAATTTGTAAATTCCATTTTGAAGTAAATCCTCAACACAGGACAAATGAGCTTTTAAGCAGGTCAGGTCAGTTTTCAAATTTTTCTTCTTGTTTAACATTTTGCTGTTTGCTGCACTGGGAATTAGATTACAACCATATTGTAGTTGGTTATGCATTAAACTATAATAACTTTACGAAAACAAAAAGAATTTAAATCCATCCTGTCACGGTTTCTCCGGTCACAATGGATTTTCCAGCGCCGGAAGGCTTGAATGCTGGTTGAGTTGGAGTTGGGGTTGGGAGGTGCTCGGGTGAAGATACTTCTTCGTCTGTTGCAGGTGGGATGGGGTCGACCCGCGCTGATATGGCTCTTATTGGTGAGATTGGTGCTTGCATGGGTGGTAGCTTTGTCGGAGTGTCCTCACGCTCGACTTCGACTTTTACAAGTTGAGGACCGCTTCCTGACTTTGGAGTCGCTTCCCGAGGCGGCGCTTCTGGTGGTGAGCTTGTTTCAGCTGCAGAAGCAGAAACAGCTACGTCCGGGGGTTTCTCATCTGCTGCTCCAGCTTTCTCTATAGATTTCACTGAGCTTCTCTTACTGCGACGTGAAGAGACAACTGGAGGAGGATCGATTGCCACGAGGGACTGAACGGAGTCTGCAGATGGTTGGCTCTCGGCGCTGTCGTTTGCATGACTAAGAAGCATCTTGGTTTTGAATTTGGCGTAGGCAACACGCGTTGCTGGAGTTAAGCCCTCCAGTTTAGGGTTGAATTTAGCCAAACTGCAAAATTATAATCACATTCATCCAAATCTTTCTTTTCTGGGTTTTTTTCCTTAAAACTGCAACGGAAAGCTACAATGGAATTAGATATTTTGCTTACATTTCAGGATCCATTGAGAAGAGGGCCACGTTTTCTGATTCGACCTTTGTTCGCCGACTCCTCCTCTTCAAAGACGCCTGCTTAGAGCCAATTGGGTCATGCCGATGGACCGAGCTCCTTACAACTGCATTCCAGTCTCGCGGACCTCTCTTTTTCCGTCCAATGGCACGAGCTATTCTCGTAAAAACATCCTTGGTTCCACCAGTATTTGAGAGAATTGCTTCCTTGATTGCATCCTCAATTACGCCGATTTGAAAATCTTTCATGAGCCTCCTTTCCATTACTTTCCCTTTTCTTCCTGCAACAAGCTGATCATGTGGTGACAGCGTCGGCGTCCGCATCCCATTCAACTTCAGTATATCCACAAGTTCAAATCGGAAGCTTGAAATGTCTTGACGAATCTCATTGACGTCGTCTTCGGATACCCCGGCCTCATCTTGCTTCCGCGTCTCTTCTGCACTGACGTATCGACGTACGACTAGGCGACTTACATGGAGATAGCGCTCCATGGCTTGCTTCCGCTAAAAACGTAAAAAAATTTGATAAAGCCTTCGAATTAAAGATTCCATGAAATCAAAATTTCGCTAACGTTTGTCGAAGTTTTTCTTTCCAATTTCCTGGAGCAAGTAAAAAAGTGGCAAATCGCTTTCAGAGTGGGAAGAATGTTGAAAGGGGGTGGAGCGGTGGCCCCTGTCATAAATGAGTTTCTATTAAATATTTTTTAGAAAAAAACTTATTTGCTTAATTTTTAACCTTCGTCGAAGTAACTGATCCAAAGTTTACTTCTTGCAAATTTCCATTCCGTGTCGCTTCTCTCCTGCAAAAGTAAAAGACTGTTATCGCAAGCCGTTAGCAGAGCATAATTAAACTAGTCAGCATACTGATATTATTTGGTAGGAAGTCGACATCATGGCGATAAGCATGTTAAGAAGAACTATGATATTTATAACGGAATATGATCCAAACATGAGAAGAGCCCAGAAACGCGTGAACCCTTTGATTCCAGCTAACTCGAAGGTCTCCAGTTCAACGAGACCAAAACTTGCCCAGAAAAGCGACTGAGAGGTTTCGAACAAGCTAGAAGACATTAGCAAAAGAATAACTGTGACATTTTTCTCAGCTACAATTGGTTGCTGCAAATTAATACTTTGCGAATCGACGCCAAATAAAACAAGAGTCTCCAGCTTCGTGATCCGGTAGTCCACCAGGGAGAGAGTAGCATTTGGATTTCTCCATGTCGGCGTAGTACCAGAGGAGCTGGTTCAAACCTACACAAAGAATTAGTAAAGGAAACGAACCCCAATGGACACTGACTTGCTTCACGCAAAATCTTACCACAACCAAAAGCAAACAAAACCAGGATGAAGATGAAAAAAAATTTGAGAATGTCAATGACTATTCGTCCTAAAGAAATTTGCAAGGGCCCAAGATGCGGGTTGACGCTGAACACGTGCACAAGCTTGAGAAAACTGAAATTTTGAAATGAAAATGCATGCAAATTTGTGTAAAAGCCGAGCTCGTCTTCTTCGAGCTTGCTAGGAAGTAGGACGCAGCCTCTTCCTTAAAACACTGGAGCTTAGACGATTTTTTAAAATTGCAGGATAAAATCACGAAATATTTTTTGGGCCCATAAGAAAATTGCATTTTCTGGGATACTTAAAATTATTACCTGAAAATCATTCCAGCCCCAAACATTCCTTCTGAAATTAGCATCGGATCAAAAATTGTCCAGTGCTCTCGTGGATAGTATGGATTTTGACCATAGCTCAATTCTCGCTGGAAAGAGAAAAAAATGTAGTCACGGTTTCCTAGAAATTGGTTGACATACCATGACAATGAAGAACGCAGTGACCCGGAGGAAAAACCAAGAGACATATAGAGAGTTGGTTACGAAGTCAACCACGTTCCATAAATCCCTCATATATTCAACCAACCCAGCAGAATAAAGCTCCTTAACCTCCGCCCAAACCCATCCTAACAAAATGTAAGTGTTACCTTCCGTTTACCCCGAACGAAAATTCAGTACCTATGACGTATATAATGACCATTGATTCAACAACTCCTGGCAGGGCACCCCGTTCCTTGTGCTCCCAGTCTTCGACCATTGCTAGTATTTTATCTGACTCCAACACCTCCCCCACCCAATCCACGACTACAAACTCAAATCTTTGGGAAGCAGCTGCCAGCAAACCTGCAATTTAGGCAAGCAAAAAAATGGGAAGATAAATATTTGTACCGGAATCAAAATTCAGTTTTGAGGATTCAGGAAAAATAAATAAGCCATACCAAGAAACAGCATGTAGGAAGATGAGTGTGTAATGAACTTAACGAATGGCTTTCTCATCAGACGCCCTTGCGCCGAATCCGGAAACAGCATGTAAGATATTGAGTAGAAAGGAAAACCTAGGCCAAGCTTCATGACTTGTACAAACTGTTTGAAACAAAATGGATCCCTGTGTCAGTTTTCTAAAATGTATTCGTAAATTCTTTTTTCGTTTACTTCCTACCTGTGTGGAGAAAGATTTTCGGCGGAATCCTGGGAGCCCTTCATACCACATTGAAGCGAGTAACTGCTGAACTGATGGATGGGCCACAAACTTACATGAAAAATAAAATATCGAACTTACCGGCTGTTAGAAGGATTCGACCATTTGAGGGAAGAAACAGGTGTCAAGAGCGATTTTTTAAAGGATTTTAGGCTTGTTCAACTCAGCCCATCCTCCAGGGCCACTCCAGAATTCAATGGCGCAGGTGGTGGGAGCGTTTTTATGGGGCAGCTACAGCAGCTTAAGGGGGTCGGAAAATGTTACGTTTATTTTAGAACTCAAGAGACTGATACTTGATACTTCTGATCCGTGTTTTAGCAGGACGGCTTCAGAGCTCCACGCACTTAGGTTAAAGCTAATTTGTTTGAAATTTTTTTCGAAATATCAGATTAAAAACTTTCTCCGACCAACTTAACTTGGAGACCCTGTATTTTGTACGTGCGCTGCATGCCAGTGACATGACGATGATTAACTCCAAGTGATAGTGACTTTCACCGATCCCATTGAAACTCACCACGAGAAACCTTTCTCTACTATCACTTAAAATTAATCACTATAAGTGAATAAGAGAAAAAAATGTTAAGGTTGCTGGGGAGAGCAACTTTGGGAAAGAAGCGTATTTTTCTCTGTGGATTTTTTCGAAATTTTTGATCCCTTTCCGTCTCTCTCTCATCAGCAAGTATATCATAGTATCGGGCCAAGGTTGGTGGACCTGGCAACGGAATAAGGTTTCCCCCGTCCACCAACCTTGGTATCCTGGTATCGTGCACTCCCTTCCGCTAGTGACGCCACTTTCTGAAAAGGCCTTTCTCAAAATCCTTTCTCAAACTCAAATGTAAACGAGAATTTAAGTCAGAAGCCAAAATATAAGATGTTCTGATGAATTTCAATGAAAATTGGCGGACTAGTTGGTACTCACCAGTATTTCCAACGTTGGTACGGGACGGCGGAGAACCGACCTTATAAGTGATATTTACAGGATCATCAAAGACCAGCTACTTGACCTCATGGATCCGGGCGAGTAATACATCAGTCAAAAGAAATTGGCCTCCTGATTCTAAAATTATAGCAAACTTGACGATTGGGCCTAAAACACGGCCGCCAGAGGTGATTAAATGTTCCGCATAAACTTGACCTACTTTTGCGAAATTATTTTTTGCTGCCTTTATTTTTAGCGTCTATCTTTCAGTGCTTCCGCGATTAAGGTGAGCTTGAGGTTTTCGCCTGACACGAGAAACATTATATTTCCTTCCTTAAATATCGACACAGGGCCGTGCCTATTCCCCCCCCCCCCCCCCGTCACGGCTTGTCACTGTTTCATTGACCGTCTCCCGCCTAGGTGAACGGGCCCTATCCACATTTCACTTCCATGGAACAATGTCAATAATCCGACGTTAGTGCTTCCTTGCACTGGCGCCTTTGGATTGTGGAAAAATGTTGCTCCAGATGGTGTGCTTAGTTCAACCAGCCTAAACTCGACTAAAAAATCGCCCATAACTCTTTACCGTCCCGCCTTAAACAGCTCTTTTAAGCAGGTTCCCTCTTACCTTTTTCTGCTTATACTTGATTGCTAGCTTGAGGCGATGAAGAGACTGTTTCTCACCAGGCTCCCACCCTTCGCCTTCTTCATCTGGTTTTGCTACCTGGTGGTTAAGAAGCGTCTGCAGCTCAACCGACGTGCGGGCATGACCTAGAAGAGTCGTTGCGAAATCCTGACACTGGGTTCTCAGCTCCTAGGATTAAGAAAAAATAAAAGATAAATGAATCCGCAAGCAGTAAATATGTATAACCACCGACGAAGGTTTGGGCATTATTTGGATCTTTTTGCAATTCAGAAAACAGAAGGACTGCTTTCGAATCGACCGGTGTTCTGAGTGTATTGTGGTCGTTTTCTGAAATTTTAGTGAATTTTGGGCAACAATTAAAATTAATTAATTAATTATATCCTTGTCGGAAGCCTGCAGCTCAGCGGAAACGTCAGATCGATCTCGGATCTTCATTAATCTTCTTCATATAATTAGCAATATTTAATACATTATTGAATTATCTTTTGACTTAATCCGGAAAATGTTGGCAGATTTTTTCTCTCGCTCTTCCGAACTTATCAGGAACAATACCTCCTTCGCCGGTGAAAAAAAAAAAGTGAAAATTGGTACAAAATAAGATTTGAAGAGGGCGAGAAAACCAAATTTCACTTCGAATACGGACGGGTAACGTTAAAATATAACGAATTTCGAATGTAAAGAGTGATGTTTAAGGAAATCTAACTTTCACCTATCTCAATCAGTGAAACTTCCATAAGAAAACTTTCTCCAGACTCAGTTAAAGATAATCACCCTGTAATTTTCTTGCAAGAAGTAATTGCAGGGAATGAATGAAGTGGAGAACGAGACTTTTAATCCGGGCAGTGGTCAAGCTGAAGCAGTAGCATTCAGAGCCAACTCATAATTTTTAATAGCAAGCTCAAGTAGAGGCGAGGAATTTTTATTGAGGATTATCTTCTCAACCAATGGATTTTTCGAGTGGAGAAAGTTTCCTTTGAAATAAGAAGAAAACAATGGTCAGTAGGAACCACTCTTTTATCAACTTCTCGTCACTCTCCTTTTATTCTTAATCCTGGAAATGAGTTCTCGCTCCACTGGATTACACATCCGCGACTCACTCACATTGTAATCTGCACGAAACTCGGCTTCTGCCTTAGCCAATCTCCGCAATTCCCATGAAAGTTCAAAGGCTGTCAAAAATGGATCTTTGGATGAGAGGCAAATCAGGGATGGACTTGCCAAAGCTCGATAGGCGTTGATTCTTGACCTGAAACAGAATTTAATATCACCTGCCTGTTAAAATAAAATCATAAATTCTGGGAAAGAAATTCAAAATACTTGAGACAACTTTGCTTCCTAGCTTTCTTTGGGGTTAGAGGGAGGAGGGTAAGTTGCGAACGTGCGGAGTGAGCTATGAACTAGAGCGGTGAGTATGGTGGCTGTGGAAGGGAAAGTCTCTTTCGAGGAAGATCAAGTGGAACGTGAGTGAAAGTGGAGAAAGTAGAGGAGACCGAGAATAGCGGAGAGAATCCTCCTGAGCGGCTGACAGGCAAAGATCACATCCACACTTGACGTGATGGGGGAGCGGAAGGGTGGCACCACGGTCCAACAGGATTTTCAATATCTCGTAGTTGTTCTTATGAGCCGCCAGAATGAGGGGAGTAATATCAGGGGTGAAAGTTGCCATGTCTCGATCCGCAGCTTCCCAACTCTTCAAAAATAAAATTTAAGTTTCCTAGCCGTATAGTTTTATAGCGAAGCCATATTCATAGTTGTGACTTGTGAAAGTAAAAATATGAAAGAAAGCTTTGCGTACATAAGGAGTACCAGGTATGTGATGCTGCTCTTCCCATTCCAGCAGAAGCTCCACTGCTTCCACGTACTCTTCCTTGATTGCATGAAGCAGGGCGTCCTAGACACATACAATTACAATTAATCCAGGGCAAAGGAGCTTACCGGGTTGCTAGTAGCTTTGGCCCCATCGCCCCATGGCGAATTTTGATGGGAAAGAATGAATGGGGAAAGACTAAATGAATGGGAAAGCTACCTGCCGACAGGTAGCTTTCCCTGCTGTCCCCTTTTTTTACATGGTAAAACTCCATGGGGCCCAGAAAAACCTCTTTCAAGGGCTTATCCGGTAAGCTCCTTTTTTAAGTTCTGCCCCCTTAATCTGCTCATTCATAAACACCGCGCTGAGTAATTTTGGAAAGTATTGATTGGAGATATTTGCATTGAGAAAATTGTAAGTGTAATTACAGTGATCAACGGCACAGCGGTATATTTTATCAAAACCTAATCCATATCTAATTTAGTGGATTGTGCTGGTGGGCACTCTAACTGACTTCCGAGACCCGTTCCGAGGGATGCAGACGTGCAGATCAGACACAGCTGTCCATGGGCTAACTGTCTGCAGTGGCTGTAAATGCCATGCAATTAATTTTTGCTGGAAAGCTGTTGAGCGTTTAAGCTAAGGAAAGGTGTAATCAACTGCTGAATCTAACTCAAGATTAATAATGTTGGTTCTGGGATTAAAATCAATTTTCAGAGATTAAGCGAACTTATTCTGTTGGATTTTCTACACCCCCGCATTGAAGTTGAATAGTAGCTGAATCAAATCTTTGTATCACTTCCCACGGGAAATATTGTGGAAAGAAGTTAGCTAATACTGCTGATTTCGCTTACCCCCTGCCCTAGTTCATATTACTTCTATTCAGTTTTTTCTCTGATTTCTTCACATTTATGCGCTGTTTTCTCCACGCCAAAAAAGTCTTTCCGGCCGTATTACAGAGCCTTATGATTTCTTTCAAGAAGCTACAGATCCACTTTGTTAAAGTATAACAACAGTGGGATATGTACTTAGGTTTGGTTTCATCAGAGCCCTTAGGGCTCTGGTTTAACCAATTTTGCAATCTTTGAGTAGTTTCCTGAGTTAGAATTTTTTCTACCTTGACTGCAACGTTGTGGAGAAGAAGGAGTTGAATTAGTTCATAGTTTTCATTTTCAATAGCCATGATGAGGGCAGAACGGCCCAGAGGGTCCACGCAGTTAATCGAAAGTACTTCCGGCTCATCCCTGTGTAACTCCAGTAACCTAAAAACAAGGAAAACACGAATGACTTATGGTTAGGACTGGGCGGTGCGCTTTAGCCTTTTAACCGCTGTAACCTACCGTTTGATGGACGCAACATCTCCTCTTTCCACAAGCAATAAAAATCGTTTTTCTACAGAATTAAGTGAGTCAGCTTCCTGGTAAGGGCCCATGCTTCTGCACTGAGGGAGTGATCTAATCCGTCTGCCCTACTAAAGCTAGTACGATAGGTTTCCGACCAGAAGCCCGTCAACGGGTAGGAGGAAAGCAGGGGGGGGGGGGGCGAGTGATAGAGGTCTGAATCCGCAAAAGGGTGAAAAGAAAGAGTGACTAATGGGATTGGTTCAACTTGCCTTGACGTAAAGTAGACGGCGAAATGAGGGAGGTCGAGTGGGCGCAGGGTGGGATATAAAACCCCACTTTCTCCTTGACTTTAGTTCAGAAGGAGCTGTGAAGCCTCACAATCGTAACCTGTTGCTTCTTCACTTGGCCCAAATAGGAATCCATTAGCACAGGGGATTTGAATAGTAACTGGAACATAATTATAATCTGTAAGAAAAAGGTAAGACAGCATTCACTCATTCTTTATTTCTGTCATCCGCGTGAATTAATTGAAGTTTAATGCTCTCCACGGAATGCACCCTGCACCCCGCAAAGTTCTGTTTTGGAGGGTGAAAGCAAGATTTCCGTGAACCCTTAAGTTACTCACTTGAATGCTTAATTTTCCCTTGGGCAAATATGCAACTATTTCTAGCTTTTCAACTCTGATAGTTTCAGACTTTTGCTGTATTATTTTTGAAATCTTGTTTCTTTTCATAATAAGAGAATTTAAATGGAACCCTTAACCCCTATTTATTTATTTTATTTATTAAGTAATTTCATAGTAGTGATTAGTGAATAAGCAGTCTGTTCGCTGCTGGAAAATGACTCCCCACTAAGTGGGACTTACATCAGTGTATCCTAATTAACCTAAAATGTCTAATTAACCTAGAATGACAGATAAGAAATATGATAGAAAAGAGATAATCCGCATTCCTCTTGAGCTTGAACGCTTTGCTTCTTATTAAAGATTTTCGGCAGGGCGAATTCCTAATTAGTATTCCACTCTGTCGATTTCTACAGATCTTTGCACATCCCTTAAGTTTGAACCATGACTTTTGCAGTTACCCTCAACCGTTCGAAAAACAGAAGGGTGGAATCAGTCTAGGGTTCGTTTTTGTATTTAACTTAAAATAAAAAGTATTTTAATTTATCCAATTTACCCCTCTGTAAAGGACTGAAACGTCACTGTTGTGGCATAACTCTAAGGATGACATTGTTGGAGTGAAGGTCATTTCGCGACAATGCATCGCAATTCCGGGCTGATTATATAGCTTAACAATCTTGGATTAAATTGGCCCCCAGCTGGGGAAGTTCTTTTTAGATCGGGCGGCGAAGCGGTTTTCAAGCTAATGCTTGTAGCTAATTGGTTGAGCCTGAATTTAAATAAGAAACTGAATTAACTTGCAGATAGAGCAGTTATTTGCATTTTGTTTTTATTGGTGATGGGCTTTTGTCTCCTCTGTGCTTCTGTTCATCTACCTGAGGAGTTGAGATCAAATGGCGTCTAATTTTCCCATGGATTCTCTCCAGAGTTTCCCCATTGATTAGAATTCGAATTGGAGAACCTTGTTGTTCAGGACCTAATGAGGAGCAGAAAAGGAGTAGAGCAGAAATCCTATTAAAATTAGCATATGAGGTGGTGTCAGGTAGCAAAAGCCTAGAGTGAAAGTGGTAGGTGGTAATGTCTCTAGAGAATCTAATCACACCCTCCCCCTTCCATCTCACACGCTCTTACTATACTCTTCATCATCCCTCCAAAATCTCCGAGAAGAAAGAAGATCACGCAATGAATAAAAAGTGAACTGTGGTAAAATCATGCAAAAAAAAAAAAAAAAATCTCCCTTGTCTAGGACAGAATTACTTCTGTTTCAGGTTCTTTGGATGTGGGAATGAATAGAGAAGGGAAGATGCGGAGGTTGTCCGTCTGAACCGTGTCCGCAGTAGTAAAAGCAGATCTCAATTTCGGATATTGAATTCCCTCGAGTCCAGTTTTGAGGCTAATCCTGGTGAAAGTTTGTGGATATTTCGGAGATGAGAGGCATTTGTCCAAAATACGAGCCTTAAGATATCTATCTCTTCTGTCTAAAAAGAAAAGGCCGAGGGGTCCATCGTCCTAACTCACTCAAGCAATTTCATGACCTATAGCAAGAATAATTTAATTTCTCACTTTCTCCGCCTTTCTCACATTCCCTAAGAAAACAGTATACAGATGGATGGCCATTGCATCACGGGAACTCCTTCCTAAAAATTTCTTCCTCAGAAATAGTAGAAAGCTCTGCGAAGAGAAAGTTTGGAGTTAGGCTCTTTCCCATCCTTCTACCCCACTCACCCACACGTATTTTTAATTATGCAAGCGAAACTCCGCATCGTCAAAGGGTGGAAGTAATCCAGCTTACTATTTAAGATTTTCGATTCAGTTGGCTGAACTTTTTGATTCTTGAGTGCCTGTGTTTATTCGTAATATTTATATAAAGGGCTCGAGCCATTTTTAACTGTGCGTAGGCTTTTTACCCCATACTCCTCGCGGATTTAGACAATTAAGCTACAGTGTCCTTAACTTTAAGTCCGTGTGGAGAAAGTTTTCTTAAGGGGCTTACAATGAGATTGGAGAAAGTTACACGAACATAAAGTTAAGAAACATTCTGCATATAACTTTTTGTCTTAATTGTAATGCACCTGGTTTAATGCACCTGGTTTAATGCACCTGGTTTAATACACCTTGTTTGAAATTGGTCGTAATCCTATTTTTTCAAGTTTCCTTTTCACTCTCGCAATCTCCAAACAGCAAAAATAAGAGGGATCATGTTTTATTTTATAAACTCAGAACCGCTTAAAATTATGTCAAAGAAAATTTTAGCTGATTAATTTTAGCTTTAATTTTTCAGCTGCCTTCTTGCCATCAATAGTAGCTTGCAGGTATAAAACCTTTGCATTGTTGGAAATCCGACGTTGCAAAACTGGAAGCAATTTAGGATTTATTGGTGTATGTCACAAGGCCATCAATCGTATGCCGTCCGCATCTGCAAAGTTAATCCGCTCAGGTGCGTTCAGGGGGGTGGGTGGTTGAGTCATGATTTCTGAGATACAGATTGATTCCTTTTCAATCCCTCCGGTCTCTTCCCACATCTCTCTTTCAATATAATATTACATTATATTTATATTTGCCGTACGTATTCATAAATACTAGTATGTACTCATACTGACTGAATCCTGCAGTACTGCTCATATTATTTGTTTTTATTATTATTATTTGTTAATCTGAAAAGCTGAAAAGCCTTTCCATTCATACATACTAGTAGTAGTACAGCGTGTCCCCATAAATAGTACACTGGAGAAATTTTGCACCTTTTTGAAACTTACATATAAATCAATATTTTTAGAAAACAAATTAGTGGTTTCACTTTAAGTAATTTAGCTTTAACCTTTTAAGTTCGTTGAAGTCGTCCTGCTAAAAAAAGTCGAAAGACGGGATTTCTGAATTTTGAAAAAGTGGAAAATTCTCTCCGGTATAGTATGAATGCAAAATTACAATAAAATCAAAAAGCTACGTCGGCTCACACAGGACTAGAAAAAGCTTTTTTAAATGTCAAACTGTCCAGACAAAAAGCGATTTGCGTTGACTCAGCGGGCAGTAAAGGTCAATAACTTGTTCTGCAAGCTGCTTAAAATTCTAAACCTTTGTTACAGTTTGACAGTGGTTGGCCGTTAGTTACAAAAGCGTTAATTAAAACGTTTGATTTTGAGCTACAAAAATTCCAGCCCTGTTTTCCGAGCTTCTAAAATTCGAAAAATTATCTCACATTGTATCAACATACGCGTTTGTAAGGCTAGTATACACTGTTATGTATTGATACGTACGTGTACGATACGTACCAATACTTTATGCAGTGGTCACTGGTCAGTCGGTATCAATAAATACGATAAATCTAAACATACTGTAACATAAGCAATAATAAGTTCAGCCCGAGACTCGCCAGTGATTTCAAAGAGTAGGAAATCAAGAGTTTTCCCATAACAAGACAGGCGTCTTGTCATTCCTTTCCGATTTTTCAATTTCTTTTATCACCAAGAATTATGAGGCGAACCGTAGTAAAAGGCTAATTCGGTTTTCATCGGTTTCCCAATAGTTTTGCAGTACCATTGGATTTTATGGTCTCAATTTTCTCAGGACTGCTTGTTCTTTGTTTCAGGATGAGGAGTACTGAGCTGGCGCTGGCGGTGGTGGGGATTTGTTTAAGTCTGTGTCACCCATCGGTCTCTCGCTACCTTCCTGGATGGTCCGGCGGCAGTGAGGGAGGGACAGGATTTCAAGAAATTGACCCAGATCTCTCACCCAAAGACCTCTTATCTTACTGGCCATCAAGCTCATACCCCTCTCAGTCATGGTTCATCCCTTTGAGTTCACGTGAGCGCCGTGCAGATAATTTCATACGATTTGGTCGGAGTCATGCAGACAAAAACCAAGCCAATAAGAAAACTAATTTCATTCGACTCGGAAGGGAAAATCCAAGGCAGAATAATTTCATTCGGCTTGGACGCGGGGGTGGGGAGGAGAGCAGTGGACTCCTTGGAAACGGATGGAAATGGACCGCAAGTGATGGGGTAGGTGGCTCCTTGCGGGAAACGGCTCGTGAATCTCCTAGTACTGACTACGGTGGCACAGGAATATGAATCACCACCCACTGCTAATTATTTTTAGGAAGATGAACCTTAGCCCTCGTCAGTTTCAGCATCTTTAACTATAATAACAGTTCTTTAATTTTTACTGGGTCTCGAAAATGTAAGGTGGAATTTTTAGTTACAAATAATTTTGTGCATTGAAAATTTTGCTTCACTCACACTCTAAATAAAAAATTGAAATAAAAATAAAATTTTAAAAGGTCTGTAGAGGTTCAATCTTCTTCGAGGTCCGATTTTTCTGAAAAAAAGAAAAAACTAAAAAAAGGAAGAGTCTTTTTTGGAAGACTGCATCCGGCTGTTGGAGCCGAAAGACAGGATATAATATATACCTGGTCCAAAATACTTTGATGTTGAAATTCCTAATTCTTTCAGGAATATCTCGTCTCTGTTTATTTTTCTCAAGCGGATTTCTCACACGCGTCCCTTCAGACTCCCACTCCTAGTCAAAGTCAATAGACGTGAAAGCTACTTTCTCCATCACTTTGTATGGCCAGAAAGCTCAGCTGAGGCTTGATTTCTCATGAACTGGATATTCTTGGATGAATGGGAAACAGTAATCAACTTTCTTCTATTAATAATAATTGTATAAACCTATCTCAACCTAACGGAATCTAATTAAGTCAGTTTCCTAATCAGCTATTATGCCGGAAATTATTTCCGCAAGAGGGGCTGAAGGAAAAGCTTGCTAATCCCATCGGCACCTTCGTATGATTCATATGAGTATTTTGTGCTGGAAATATCAAAGATTTTTACCCAACGCAACTGAATCAATTCCAAACTTACAAAAGGAATCCTTTCCCAGGTAATTACGGTTGAGTAATCCAGTTTTCAAATTCGCTTTTCCTCATGTCTTCAGCCCTATTATATTGTATCGGTGGCAATATTCGTCAATATTTACCCCGTCATGAGTCAGAAAAAAAAAATCTGAAATACATCCTGGAATATTTTTTATCAGCTTAAAACCTGCTACTATATTATAATCACAAAAAATATCCCAGTCAGTCTGAAGCAAGTAAATTAGACACTTCATCTTCATAAGTTAAAAATTTTTTTTCCTGACTCAGTAATGTACTATACCATTTAGTATTTTGATCAGCGGTCGTCCATAAAATATGTCACGCTAAGATGACAATTTCTTGCCTCCCCTACCCCCAGTATGTCACACT
>JABASM010000553.1:0-21386 GCA_019776545.1 Brachystomella parvula
TAATTGATATTCGGAATTTATTATTTCGAAAAAAAAATCGAAAATACTTTCACTTCAAGAAAAATTTATTAACCTGAACGGCTGATTGCAGAAGTCGTCCTGGTACAAAAAAAATCAGAAATACGGGATTTTTGAAGTTTGAAAAAATGGAAATTTTTTTTCAGTATACACTATTTCTATGGACAAGCTGTACCACCCGAATCATCCCACTGTGCAAACTAAATGAAGTCTGTAAATACAATTAGCAAAAATGGCGCTCAGCCTAGCATCTTGATCTCAGACGCTTAGTACCCTGCATAAAAGCAAAAATGTTCTTTCATTGAAACAAAGCCTTGTAAATTCAAAAAATCTTATTGCTCCCCTTCGTTTTTTAACTGTGGCACCTGGGGTGGGAACAATGGCGGGTACTATGAACCAATCGGAGCTATTCGCATTTTACACATAAACAATCCTAGTGGGACGAGGGCAATGGTGGGGATCGGAACGACCGTACCGTGTGAATAGAGCCAGGCCCCAAGCGTCATTTTAACAAAAAAAAAGTCTTCCTTCCGGGTTTGAAATCCTGGGAGATGCGAGAGAGAAATGGTAAAGATGCATGGCTCTTGTTGTTTTGCATTGCCAAATAATCTTTTAGCAAAATCCCTTTCGGCTCGTTACTGCAACTGCGCTGAAAGGCAGAGCAGAGGAAGGAGAGGTGCATGAACGAGGAAAAAATTCATAGCAGCATGTCAGCATGCTTGGTAGTACTGGAGCTTAGCAAAATGGTCCCCCAGAGCTGGCAGAAAAGGAAATGGGATGTGCAGCATTAGGTGGTGGAATAAGCGAATCTGAGGGGGTGGTTCTGAGCGTAACGCCACCCGAAATTCTCATGATATGATAGGAGTTTAGTGAATCAACGCATTGGGTTTTTGCTTTCTTCGAATGAGACATGAGCCAGTGCTAAAAAAGATACGCAAAAAATTACACACATGCTCTTACAACTAGTTTTTTTTTCGTTATAGATCCCATACTTACTACTCACTCACTCCCCGCTACACATTTTCATCCTTGCAGATTCAGTCGTCAGTCATTCGGTCAGTATAAGTGCAGCAGGAGTAGGAGCAGGATCAGCGCTCTCAGTTTCATCACTCAACGCATCATCTTTTCAGTCACTCAGGATTGTCATTTTTAAAAGTTCAAAATAATATTCTTCCTTACCTTACCCGGAATTTTTGACTGGAAAGTCTCTATTGTTCTAAAACAGAGTGGGATTTGGAAAAACAAGTTTTGGAATCTGCATGCGTAATTTCCGTACTGCTCCGGTAAGTAAAAATCCTTTTATCGAGGCCCTTTGTTTTTGTCGTCAAGTACAGTTGAGTTTATCCAGCCTGATTAATCGAACTTGATTAAACTTGATTAACCGAATTTTGCTGGACGAAGGATTCCAGACCAAAATATTTTCCTAGGCCTCATCATCACCCTTGTTTGATTTTACTTCCACCTTGACCATGGGTGAGAGGTCGTCTGGTTTGAATTGAAGGTTAGTATTTACACGCACTTGAGTTCCAGTCAGATTCTGATCCTGTCGTTTAATTCAAGAGTATTAGGAGTTGATCAGGTAGTATAACTAAAAGAAGAAGTCTATACCAAGGACACCAAGACTATAAATAATTGAAAAAGTATGTAAGAAAAACAAGAATTTTGAGATATATCATGGATTATTGCTAGGTCGTCTTACTAGCTACCCAAGTATCACCCTTTGTTCCAGGAAATCCATGTTGCTAGGAATTCATCTTCATTTTTACATTCCTGTCGTCTGAAGTATACAATTTTTGGAATTTGAACAATAGCAATCTAAACGTTCTTTGAATTACGCAAGGCAAAGAAGAGGGATGGTGAAGTGGATGCATCATGCATATGCTGTTTTTTCAGTTCTTTGTTATTTGCCAAAAAAAAGTCCAGCATTTGCGTGTCTATGGTACGTTAAGGATTTAAGCTCGTAAAAATAGGTATATACTGCAGTTCTGTATGTAGGGGAGTTTTTGTTGCTTATGCGGTAGAGAGGAACGACAAAAGGATCATTATTTTCCTAGACCAGGATTTCCACATGCCAAAAAAAAGGTAGAATAAAATTGTGAGGAGGTAGAAAGAGGTTTTTGACGAAGGAACCGAAATTATCGTTTCAATTTTAGTCCTGTTCTTTCTTCTTGTATTCACTGAACCTTTTCGCATTGCATTCCTTCCCACTCACTGCAAAATATAAATTGCTTCAGGGTTATGCCCACTACTATATCACTTGCAATTTGTAGTATATATTAACTACGCATTTTTTTTTTGTGAGGCTCAAAAATTCATTATGAAAAGTAAGGAAGGTGTGCTGAGCAGAAAGCTACTTTTTGCCGTTAGCAAGATTCCATAGTCATGAGCGATGGATCTGATGATGAGGGGAGCTTGCCTCATTTCAAAAACAATTCAACTGGGAATGGGATGCAGATTTTCTGCATGGAGTAATCAAGTAATCTACTGCGTTGTTATTTGCCATTGCCATTGACTTCATCCTTCCATTTTTTTTTGGTAGTAAACATTCACCTCTTTTGTGAGCCGCAAGGTGGGAAATGCGTTAAAGAAAATCAAAATCAGGGTTAGGGATAGGGAAAAAGCGGTTACAGTAATTCGCACATAAAATTTTTAATACTGTAAAATGATTTTTAGTTATTTAGTTTAGAGTTTAAATTTTCTGGTACTGGGAGCTCAATATTTTTATCAGGGGGTTAAAAATGGCGTCCGGGAAAATTTCCTGTGAATCCGCTTGTTTTTGTGAAGGAGTCAAGGAGAAAGTCTGATTTTTACGTCGTAGAATTTTGTGGGAAGGTCGTAGGGGCATTGAGTCCTGAAGCTCTACTAACTATGTAGTTTATGTGCGGGGGAAAAGAGGCATGGGGTAAGTGCAGTAAATGGAAATACTGCAAGCTCACTTTCTCCTCCTTTCCCCTCTGCTCTCTGTTTGTGTTGTTTGTGTGTGAGAAAATGATGGGAAGAGACGCTCACGACTTTCTCCTGCTTTCTCCGACGTATTGCACTCAACTTCCAACAACTCAAAGCCATACTTATTTTTGAAATGCTAAAAGTTACGACACTCGTTCTATATATGAAAAATTCTGGTTCACTGCCCAGGAATTCGGAAATTAATTTTGTGTGACTCCTAACGACATAAGAATTCGAAAATTCTTATTTTTATTATTATTATTAATGTTATTATTTTTTTAGTATTTTTAATTACGCTTTGCAGATAGCTTGAAAAATTTTCGTCTGGAGGAAGATGAGGGCATAAGGTTTTATTCAATTAAAAGTCGAGGCAGTGGAATTGGATTCACGTTGTTCTCTATCCCCGTTTCTAGAATCGTGATCAACCCAGTTGTTGAGACAGACTCAGTGGGTTTTGGAGGAAGAAAGTGGATCGATGTGCGTGTGACTTTGCAATCTGCGTTTTCTTTCATTTTCTGAACGTGGAGAAAGTTGAAGGAGCTGAGGCTCCTCCATTGCAACCCTGCTGCACATATGCATCGATCCAGTTTCTATACTTTCTACTTCTACCCTGCTCCGATTTCAGCCTCCCTGTGCTACGACTAGGGATAGGGATTCCACTTGAGTGCTCGCCGGAAATAAGAAAGAAGAAAATGGAGATGTTGCAGACTTGAGACCATTATTTCAGCTATCGGAAAATGGCTTTCCATCTTCTGCTCCTCAGTCTCACGGAAAATGCCGTATTGTTAGAGGCTAATCCCTCTCCGTTTTTCTGAACTCTCTAATTACATGCACCTAGAGTTCAGATCCAGACATTTCAAATTTACTACTATAATTTAGGAAGACAATGGAGAAGGATTTTGACAGCTGAGTAGCTGTGAGTAGATTAGCTTGGTTCTAGTCTCTGCATTAATTTCTATTGTTAGGGTCCACACACCCGGTTTTAGTGTAGTCAATGCAGGATTCCAGTTTTACTCATTGACTTGACTAAATGGGAATTAATTGAAGGGAAAACAATGGCAATGTCCTGAATAACCTTTCCAAAGATCCGCTCATGGATTTTGTTTGCATTGGTCTCTAACAAGATGTTTGCATATGCATGCATTTGCCATTTATTCCCATATGGTGGTCTCATCTCTCCTGATTCAAAACCAGTCTCATCTTGGGATTTACAAAAAAACACTTTATACATTGCACTGGAACAAAAACCGCCCCCTTTCATAAAACACATAAAAAGATAGGGCATGGCATACCATTTTGAAACCTCCGTCCGTCAAAATTCAAAATCGGCTTGTTTATCCCACTTTGCACTTTTTCAAAATGGTAATTATTGTAGAACATTATGTTTCAGTTGACCGGTAAAATTTAACCTTTGACCCGAAAAGGACACCGGAGGTCACCATCAGTTTTAGAGCTTGTGAGATATCCCAGGAAAGCTTACACACAGAATTCAAAAATCACATAATTTTTCAGTTCGGCGGGCATTTGGCGCGAATTCAGCGTAAATTCGGTGCGATTTTAGATTGGATTTAGCGTATCAAAAATCAGAATCAGAAAAATCATGTGTTTTTTTAATTTAGCGTGAAAAAAGCTTTTCAGGGACACCTCACAAGCTCTGAAGCTGATCTTGACTTCCGATTACTTTTTCTAGGGTCAAAGGTTAAGTTCTAAGTGTCACCTGCAAAAACAATATTCTGATTTTACAAAATTTCAGTGGAATCGGATGAATTTCATGCCGATTTTAAGAGACGGAAATTTCATAATTGTACAGCTGCGATGTCCTTAAGGTTTTACTAAAACCTAAAGGATAACGGAACATACAGGGTTTACTTTAGCCTTTTTTTTTTTTTTTTTTTTTTACAAAATTCACTTTCAAAAATTTTTCAATTTTTCGTATGGAAACAGAGATTCTTTTTGAATTTGAAAACTTTTTTCTCTAGCAGGACTGAGGAGGACGTTTTTCTAAACCTCTGTGATAAATCCGTATGCGTGGTCCTAGGGGCTTAGGTTATCCTCCTCTGTAATCACAGAGCTAAAAAAATGGCAAGGTTTTGTATAGAGGTTTTTGTGCGTCTACGACAGGCGAGACAGATGTATCGTTCGTGGGTGCATGGTGATGGCCGGAGCGAAGCCAGTTTTTAATATTTTTTTTCTCTTTTATTGCGTTACATAAGGGAGGCTGCTGGTATGGTGTTCCTATAACTTGCCAAAATCAAGTCTATTCTCTAGGTAGACCCTATTAGCTTGCATTCTTATCAGAGGGGACGTCGAAGATGAGTCCTCCATGGCATCCCACCACCTTCAAAAAATTGCAACAACTTCCCCTGCCACTGCCAAAAAGAATTCAAAAAAAAACCAGGAGGATCCGTAGAATACATAAAAGAAAAATATAATGTTACATCTCTCCAAAATGGATGATGATAGGATGAAATGAAGATGAAGTTGAGTTTACCCTCATCACCACCTATCAGTTCCCTACTTCATCTTTTCCAGAGCACTTCAGTCAATTACTTTTTAAATATTATTCATCTTATCTTCTTTAGTCGTTTCTTTGTTCCGAGTTCACACCTGGGCTTGGAGAAGGTAAATATCCACATTTTTTTTTTGTATTCTAAATAAAAACACGTGGAGTGAAAGTTTGTAGGGCGGTGGTTTGCTTTCACCATTTTCAGTTTTTAATTATTGCGTTACATTCTGCACGTGTGTAGCATGACTCCAATAGTTTCTTCCCTGGATTTGATTTGAAAACTTTTCTGGAGAGCCAGTCTCTTGTTTACCATTCATTTTCCGGAGCATTTGGTTATTTTCTAATGAGAGAAAGTAAACTTTCTAATTTTGCGCGTGGACGAGTGGGCGGGTGGGTATTCGGAGAAAGTAAATTCGTGGGGCTATTGATTTTCTCCTCGTTTTTCTGTTATTATTAACTTTAAAATGTTTCTTCCTTAGTTGTGTCTACAATTTGAGGGTTTCACATTTCAAAGGAAGAGGAGACTTAATTAAAAATTAATTTCTCTAAAAATTCCATTTAGATTTGAGGCCTCTTATTCACCTGTTGTTTTTTAGGGAACTCGGGGCTTGTTTTTGAATAATTTAGCTTTCGTAATGGGAATAAGGCTAACGGTTTGATCATTCACATTTTTCATAAGACGATGTTGGAGAATAAGATGAATGGAAATTCTGAGAATCGTAGTATCTTTTATTGAATGAATCAAGTCCCGAAATCCCAATGTCCCAATTGTTTTTCTCAATTCCAAATGTCAATTAACCCATTAAAGACTCTTAAGTATTTGTTTCCATGGATTTATACTGGTCGTAAAGATTTGAACGGGATTTTTTATGATGATCATGCATGAGCGGTGTCGAATTTCGATGGAAAGTAATTTTAATCATCCGAGAGTAAATCAAATAACAACGCATTTTAAATGCAGATTTTCTTGATGGCCCCTACAGAAAAAACTTTCCAGGGTGGGGAAGTTTATGCGTTCTTCAATCTGATTCTGATTATGCTGACGCTGAGGATTGTGATGTATGAAGAATCACCCTGCATTTTCTGGAGGATTATGCACAGTGATTTTTTGCTCATGGAGGGGTCAAGTGTCACTACGCAAAACTCGAGAATCGGATACCGAGAGTCGTTCTGGAAAAAATAACTACAGTTCCAAATGATCTAAGAATTTCTGAAAGATTTTTACTAAATTTTAATACTGTTATAGCTTTCGCTGGAAAAACTTAGGGAATTTTTAAAGAATCATTTTTCAAGAATGATTTTTTATTAATTACATTATTCTGTTTCGTTTTTGCAGGTGGTTGGTGCTGGAGTTGAACATGTGATTTATAATTAAGAGACTCAGACGAGGAGGTGTCTCAATACAGGAGGTCAGAATGACCCAGCGACATCAGTTCCACCTCCGCTGAGAGTAACTATGGACAAAATCTCGCCAATTCTTTTGTTCGTCTCTTTGAGACAGAGAGTCTATCAGACGTTACCCTCTTCTGTGAAGGTAAGAAGTCAGGATTTAGAATTTCCCTTTATTTTTCAAATCATGTAATTTAATTTCCGTTTCTAGGAGAGAGTTACCGGGCCCATCGCGTCGTCTTAGCTGCAAGCAGTGCCCATTTCCAAGAATTATTTGAGCAGTGCTCCACAGCCCAGAATCTTGTTGTGATTCTTGATGGGACGCTGGCTGCTAATCTCAGAGCTTTGCTCGAATTCATGTACAAAGGTGAAGTCTATATTGACGATGCCAACCTCAATACGTTTCTTCAAACGGCCAAGAGGCTTCAGGTGAGTCCACGGAAGGGAGTTTTTTAGATGTCTGAATTTCTTCATTTTTTTCTAATTTTTCTAATTTCAGGTGAAAGGATTATCCTTATCACAAAATGATTTGCACAGCATTTCAAACGAAGTTCCTGAGGATAGGGTGGACGGGGCTAATAAGCTTCCGTCCTTCTCAAACCCGGGTGCTTCACTTCAAGATACAATTTTAGCTCAAGCATTGGGACCTCTCTTGATTCCTCAGCAACAGTCCCAGCAGCAGCAGCAACAGTCATCCCACCACCACGTACCCTTGCAAAACAAAAATACAAATTCTGTCCAGTCACCACCTACCTCATTCTCATCCCCATCTCCGTCCCAGACTCCTCCAAATCAAATGAACTCAAGTGGTAACTTGAATTTTAATTAAAAAAAAAAAAATGATTTTAATTTATTGTTTTTTTTTTGGATTTCGTGACTAGGGATGTACGGAGATGAAAAAATGAGGAAGAAGAATCGGCTACCCTCTCCTCGTCACTCGAGTCCAAATGGAGCTTTACCAGAAGGGATGGAGTACTCGGGCATGCATCATCCTGTACGACCTTCAGCCCCACTCCCTGCTCCCTCGCCACGAATCATGGAAATGGATCAGAGAGAAAGGTAAATTACTCAAAAAAAAAATTCGAAATCTCGAAAACTGCTTTTCACCAGCATCACCCAAATTTACATTTAAAAAAAAAAATAAAATTCTTGTTTTTTTTATCTAGACAAAGCATGGTTCCTGGAAGTTTTGCAAGTTTTGGCTCACACTACTCCCCGTCCATTGCAGCAGTGCCAGTTCCTTCGGGGGTTCCACCACCCGTTCCACTCCAGCAGTCCCAGTCCCATCAACAACAGACCATCGTCATCACTGAAAATCCCAAACATTCGGAAAATGCGGAGTGCGAGTACAGAGAACACGATGCCCGAAGGTAAGGAACCCAATTTTTACAAGTTTGAGATAATTTTGATTAAACTATATTTTGATTTTTAAAAACTCCATTTTTATTTTTTAGATCTCAGTATCAAATTGGAAGTTGGGCGGGAGGATGAGATGGGCATAGTGACACTAAGCGGAAAGCAGAGATCCTTCTCAATGGATTTATCTCCGTCCGAACCGCCGTTTGGGTCGATGGGAGGTTCAGGTGGGCCACCAAACATCTGGCCACTCCCTTCCCCATCCTCCATTTCAAGCCAACATTCACAACAGCATGACCTCAACTTAAATCACACTCAGACAACTGCCGATGGTGGGTTTGAAAATAGTCAGAAGAACCAAGGAATGAAATTTCAAAGGAATTCCAATGAACCTAACTTCTTCTTCTCTAAAACAGGTAAGAAGTTGAAGTGCCCATTTTGTGAGAGACTCTACGGCTACGAAACAAATCTACGGGCCCATATTCGTCAAAGACACCAAGGGATCCGTGTTCCCTGTCCTTTTTGTACTCGGACCTTTACAAGGAACAATACAGTCCGGAGACACGTGGCTCGAGAACATCGTGCTCTCCTCGGTGGAGCCGGAGTGGGAAGTGTTGCAGTTGGGGCTGGGGTCCGGACCTTTCCGCACATGTCACAGGGAGGAGACCAACTTCCATTCTGCAGTCCACCACGTGGTGGGAACAATGGATCATCAACTGGAAGTAGTCCCAGTCACGGGAGTCCCAGCACTTCCTCCAGCAATTCGATATTGAACTCAGGGCCGCCGCACATGTCGTCTGGACCTGGAGGGCCGCTTGGAATGAACATGAGTACGGGGGGTCATGGGATCCCAGGCTCAGGCCACAGCCCTCCAAACAATCGCCCCAACTCCCGCAGTAGCGTGGGTGGGGCTGGTAAGACGGATTGACATATGGCTATGCTCCAGACCAAGTGGGCCTCCCTTGTTCATTCTACAACCATGTACAACAATCACATGGCCTAGGGGCTCATGGGATTAGTCAGACAAACTATTATGCTTATAAAGGGGTGGATCAGAAATCATCCAAACTTATAATAATAAGACGGGGAATTGGATTTTCAAGAAAATTATCCTTAGATTTAAGAAATATTTAGGAAAACAAGTGACACGGGTTTAAGAATTAATTAAGATGAGTCTCAGTTAAGGTATCCTGGACAAGAGGTAAAGATGCAGAGAATTCTAGAAAATCTGAAAAGTTCAGAATATGAAAAAAAATGAATCACACTATACATCAATCAAAGGTCCGTTCGCTCAAACTGTGTTCAACACTTTTGACATCTTTTTTCAAAAGATTTCTATTTACTATAGACACAGAGGTGGCAAAAAAAAGTCTTCTGCAGCAGGTTACTACCACTTTTATTTTTGTTTTGACATTTCTTCCAGTTTAAATTACTAGAAAACACTGCCGCAGGTGCTAGAGGCTCAAGCGGTGTTACACAGTAACCTTCCGTCGCCATATTTTTTTTTCATGTCCGAAAACCAATTGGCCTTTTTTTTCTTGTTTTTAAAAAAATCCGCTGATCTCTCTCTCCTCCAGCCATTTTGTCACTCGAAATTGCCAGAACCTCAGCCAAGAGTAGTAATAAATAAACAGGTACAAAAATTTTACTTCCAAAAAACAAAATATGAAATAATTTACGAAGAACGGGTTCACTGCAATAGATTTCTAGATTTTAAAAAAAAATGGACAGTATTACAAAATTTTTTCTAAGAGAAACTGTACTGGATAGCAAATTTATTTTTGCTGTCGAACCTTACACGGGTGAAATGGAGTCGTCCATTTTTAAAAAAGTTTTCATTTTGAGTAGACGCTTGGTTGGAGAGATGATTTCAGATTTAGCCAATGCGTGACCTTTTATTTTTACACAGCTCCGTCACCCCCCCCCCCCCCCCCCCCCCCCCCCCCCCCACACCCCCCCCCCCCCCCCCCCCCCCCCCCCCCTTCTCGTCATCCTTTTCGTTCAAACTCCCATACAACACAACTCAGGAATTAGAATTAATCAACAGCTTTAATTAGGGCTACATAAGTTAAGTCTTAGAGAATTTTTAATTATAATGACAATTTTAACCATAGTACAAACAAAATATTTCTCAGTATAAGAAAAAAATTGAGGAATTTTGGCCAGGAATAATCCTATCTAGGCAGAAAAAATAGATAGATTGTATGTCTATTAGTTTTAGGATTTTTTTTTTTTTGAAATTTAATTCTTAGAGGTTTTGGGGATTTTAAAATCGTCAAGATCAAAAATTCGGGTAGAATTTATTTAGGAAAAGAAATTTTCATTTAGTTATCCCTACTTTGATCCTCAGGTATAAATTCAGGTGAAAATTTTCTGCTATCCGCCTACTACCCTCCAACAACACCATCGCTCAGCCGGATCTGAGTTTTTATTATTTTTCTAAACAAAAGAAAGAAAAAAAATATTCAAAAACCCGACAGTTAACCGGAATCTACCTCAGATTTACTGTTTTTCATTTCTGAAAACAGGGAATCAATTAATTAAGAATCCGTTTCATTACAAAGCAACCCTAATCCATGCAAGCGTAGCCGCAATTTCCTTATTTTCAGTTTAATCTTCCTCAGACAAAAAAAAACGGTTATTTAGTCCAGCGTACCTTGAAAACACGGAATTGGATTTCTCTTGTATTGTGATTTTGTTTTGAAATTGTAAATCCATGTACCTTTGATTATTGTACTCCTTTAACTTGAATTCCACTCCCGGTGAGTTACTCAAATGTACAGGTAGCACTCCTGTGATTTTAAAATTCAAAACTTAATTATTACTAGAACAAAATGCCGGTTCATTAGTATATTGTTTACAGTGTGAGATCGTGTACCTTAAACCCGAGTATATAAAAATCCCTGTGATCCTTTTTAATTTTTAACCTCTACCACCACCACCACCACAATTACAAAAAATCATGAGTTTTGAAAAGAATTTTCGGTGCTTAATGATTAAGAATTTTAGAATTCATGGTACTAAATTCCGCTATGCTCTTTAAAAATCCAGCTCGGATTTCATTCAATTGTGACAAAAAAAAAATTATTTGTGATTGCTGTAGAGTGAGGGTAAAGGCAGGCGTGCTATGAGCAGGGCAAAATCTAGGATGATTTTAATTGTTAGCTAAGGTAAAATTAAGGGAAATTGTTAAGGGAAGGAAATTGCATGGTGTAAATACTGTGGGAGAGGAAGAGGTTATTTTTAATTTTAATTTAATCCATAGGTTTCTTCATAATTTCTGAATTTTAATTTTTTTCCGAACTTTAGTCGAACGATACTAGTCAGAATGATGAAAATCCAAGATTTGACTAAAAAATAACTCAGGAATTTTTTTTATGTAGACGGCTGCTCTTTTTTGCTAATAATTTTGCAAATCTGAGCAGATGGAATGGCTACACATGATTCTCATGTGAGGAAAGATTAATAATTATAATTGGTTTTAATTCGACTGGAATTTCAAAGAATTTTGGATTTTAGATTTGTTTTTCTTCAAAGATCATCATTTGCTCCTGTGTTCCGCATAAATATTTTTTAACAGGAAAAGAAAATGGAACTCGTTTCCTCCTCCATCCTTTGAATTTTACTTAAAAAATTTATGGGCTAACCAAACTCTAGTTATTATTTTAATTTCTGAAATTAAATTTTACCATTGTTGGATTATAAAAATGCTAAATAAGAATTTGTTAATTATTATTGTTAACTACAAAGTACAAATTGTTTGCAGTTTTTTTTTGTCAGTTTGTACGGATGGTTAATTACAAAAAAAAAACTTATTTTTTTCCAATAATGTTTAGCACGCTTTTCAAATTAGTTTTTAATTAGTTTCATTCTGTTTTCATTCAATTTTTTCTTTGATTTTATTTTGGAGTGAGTGCGTTTAGTTTTTAGAACTTTAAAAGGTTGAAAATGAGCTTACAAAAGTCAAATAATGAAAAACAAAATGGAGAAGTGCCGAGTGCGCAGTCTCAGAATTGTTCTCTTTGTCATTTCCTAAAATGGAGGTTTTTATTTCATGCTCAGGGATTTTGTAGAGGAGTTTCTAAGAGTTCCTCCTCTAAAACTTTAATCTTTAGAAGCAAAAAGTGTTAAACCAAGTACAATTAAGTAACTTTTGGGATTTTAATAGTGTAAGCTGAACTTAATAAGTCTTTTAGGAAGAATTATACGTTAGCCATGGTTAACAATTATTACTACCAGTGAAAAATAAATATTAAGAGTTTTATGGCGAAAACCAATTTCAGGTGGAGCATTTATTTCCAGCTACTGCATTCATACATCTCTTTTAAAATTTTTATTTGATTTCTTCTAAGGTTTTCTTAAGGTGATTAATTTCCTTGCCAAAAAATAATTCGATGATCAGGGAAAGATATCCGCTCTACTAGACTTGTCATTAATTTAACATGGAATAAATTATTAAAGTGTTAGCAAGAGAGCTAAGGTCTAATCCTACTCAGCTGCTAGTTTAATACAGTTGAAGGGAGGCCGACATCTTGGAAAGTTAATTTTCTTCAGTAACAGACATTAATCAGTTAATTTCAGTTCCTGGATCACTAGGTTTCATTAAATTAACTAAGAAATGGAGGAATTGACTGGGTAATCAATTATCTCTAACAGTTTTCCTTTTATAAAGTTAATAAAAATATTCCATAGTTTTCACAAGAGGAGTTTACCTTAATCTTTCAATGATTCTTTGATTACTTCTTCAATTGCATTGTACACCTTGGACACGCCGTAGCTGACATTGGTCCAAATCGCAGTGAGGGCGTCGTTTGAAATTTTCCTTAAGTTGGAAGGTGATAATACTCCGCTAAATAAAAGAAAACGTTCTCAGTTGGCGTGATTCAAGCATGCTTTTACATGATTGAGCTTACACAAAAATATTTTCCTGAGCGAAAGTAAAACCAGTGATGGTCTTGTTATAGGCAAAGTTTCCAGCAGTCTTCCCATAATTGTAGACTTCAGGAATGTATGTGTTTGCTTGTTTCTCTACGGCTTGCAGCACTGGTCGTAGCCCCTCAAACCCCTTCCGCAGGAGTCCTGAAGTAAAGTCCAAGCTGTATCTAGGGAGGGAACGCAACTATTTTTAAACAAATTTTGCTTCTGTTAATTCACACCCGCTGAGGCGAGCTATGGAGTGACAGACTTACTTTGCAGTATTTCGAACTACGTCAATCCCATACTGGACTTCCTTAAAGAACTCCATAACGCTCAAGGAGCTCCCCAGTCTGGCTTTCTAAAATTAACGGTAAATGAATGGTTTGAAAATTAATGAAGTGGAAGATAACTTACTTGCAAATGTTCCCTGTCCGTTCTCAGTTACATCCAAATAAAGTATTCCCGATATGAGCAAGAAAATCAGGAGAGAACCCATTTTCCAAGGGAATCTTTTACGAGAGGCCTCAACTTTTTCCAATCCCTTCTGCAGCTTCTGTTAATTGCAAAAAAAACAAACTGAAATTAAAATCAAGGCCAAAACATTCCTAGTAAATCAGCAAGTTAATTTAAAACACGCTCGCTCGCGCCAGTTTATCTCCTTGTCTCCGTCGTAACGCCATTTTAAAAGCATATATACAGATTTAGACTGACACTTACTTTCTATCTTTCAAGCGCATGCGACTACCCAAAGCGCAAAGGAAAAAAAATTAAATATAACTTACCTTTGCAATCCGAATCAGATCTGGGGTTTGAACGGCTGCTCTTGCAAATTCATCAGTTTGAATGAGGTCAGCCTCTAATTTCTTTGAATAGGAAATGGATTCAGGATGCTTGGCTGCTCATAAAAAACACAATTTGAACTGATTCGATAGCATCTTAATTGAAATTCCTTACCAAGATAGTTGAGCAGGATTGTGCTTTCCTTCAAATTCTTAGAGAAGCTATTTCTCCACTTATCAATAATGGACGTATCGTTCGAAAGGCAACCATGCAATATCTCAAATACTTCTTGACCATATGCTGACAATGGCATGAAATTCTTATCCCCAAGTTTTGCTAGAAATTTGAAGAAGAGAACATCCCCATGGTCTCTCAGATTCCTCAATGCCAAATTCTAGAAAAAAACAATGCCATTAATTATCTTACCGCAAACTATTAAAAGAAACCACAGTAATCGATTCGTACTCACCCGAATTTTCGGATAAAACTTTTCAAAATCCTTTCGCCTTTTCGGGTCAAAGGAAGTTTCAAAGAACCCTTCAAAATCATCAGGCTCAACAACATTGTCGCCAGCCATGACTTCGGAATCCGCGACTGTGGTGAGAGCACTTAGGATGAAACTCTTGTAGTGTTTGAATGAGTAGAATGGGAGGATGTGTTCTGATACTATTTTTAGCACATTGTCAGAATAGAGAGAAGCTTGAGCTGAAACCCAGAGAAGACAGGTGCCAACTTCCTTCCGATTTCCATAAGATTCCATTAGTTCCACCATGGATTTGGACCTTCTCTCTGCCAAGTCA
Source organism: Brachystomella parvula (assembly GCA_019776545.1). Classification (NCBI taxonomy): domain Eukaryota; kingdom Metazoa; phylum Arthropoda; class Collembola; order Poduromorpha; family Brachystomellidae; genus Brachystomella; species Brachystomella parvula. Next base: position 14,713 of record JABASM010000553.1, read on the forward strand.
GGGTCAATCTTACACATTTCACGCAGGAAGAGCAAATACCCCCAGGCAGCGTCCCCTAAATTCAAAACACAATAATCAATTATAATTCATACAAAATTATAAAAGACCTCATACCTCTAAGCAAAAGTGTTGGCAAGGATCCTATGAGAGAGGAAAAAGAATGACCTATCACATCTACATCATCCCTGCTCGCTGCAGTTTGACTAATGATATATGCAATCACTTTTTCAAGTTCTTTTGGAGTTCTTGGGAAACTAAGATCATTGGGCCATTGAAGTGGGTTAGGAGTCGGGACTTGGTTCAGTTTTGAATTGAGTGCATCTGCCGAGTATTTAATCCAAGAGAGATAAACGTCCCCAACGGATCCAGCCTGGGTCAGTTCTTTGTAGAAGCGGGTTAGGAGTCGGGACTTGGTTCAGTTTTGAATTGAGTGCATCTGCCGAGTATTTAATCCAAGAGAGATAAACGTCCCCAACGGATCCAGCCTGGGTCAGTTCTTTGTAGAAACTTTTTAACTGCTCAGCAGAAACCTAGAAATTATCGACTTCATTAGTCTAGTACTACGGAAAGATGAACAGCTCCGACTTACAGTTTTCAAAGCAGATTCCAAATCTTTCGGCTTATTTGGCTTTTGAAGTGGTTGCTTCTGGACTTGCTTCTTGGGTTTGACTGATTCAGGCTTAACAGGTGCTGAAATGTAAAACACAAATTATGAAAACCAATACATATGTACATGCGTATGATTTCAACTTTACCAGGTTCCTCGTATTCGTCATCAGTACCAGGTAACTTGGCAACCTTACTGTCTCTGGGACCAACGTGCTTCTTCCGTTTTGCTGGTTTGGTAGCAGGGACAACAGGTGCCGGTTTAACTGTCTTAACGTCACCATTGGCTGGACGCACTTGCTTCTTAGGCTTCCCAGTTCCACCTACGACCTCCCATTTATCTGACATCCTTCACTCTGTCCCGTTTGAACAACTTAAAACCAGGACAGTTGAACTTTGTAAATGACTACACAACTTAGCATCAAATCAAAGCATCTTACAGCATTAAAGCAGGCGCTTGAAAACAAGGAGTGAAATTACCGGTACCGGTACTCAAGATAAGGAAGAACGGACTATATTCCGTCGGAACGTACAGAAAGGACTTGGCAGGAGACAAAGTCCTTAGTTTCAGTCTTTAGGAGATAATTATTGCAAGTTAACGGGAATAGCAGCTGGACTGAAAACTGACGACGTCGCGAACGCTGACGACGACGAGACAACAGCTGACTCCTAAAACTTGCTTTGATTACTTACCTCAAAAAAATAAATGATATGAGAGGCTCCGTATTTCCACTGCTTTAATACAGTAGTGCTACTGTCGTCCAACACTTAAGCAAACTGAAATTAAAGGAGACCTTGCTCACTGACCTCGTGGTAATCCGGCTGTGACACAAGAAAGAATGATAACTTTTATTTTTATTTTTTCCGTCAAACTTTTGGGTTTGTGTTGTTGGAGGTGTTCGCGCTGACGTGTCCAAGTAATAGTTGCCACTAGGTGGACTTCGTGCTTACTGGAACTATACCACTAATTATGTTTTTATATTATGTTTTTACCCAAAATTAATTTAAATACGCCGGAAAAAAATTGAAGGTATAGAAAATGAATGAAGCAATGGATTCCCAGCACTTTTTCTAGGCTACTAATAATTTTTCGTACCTAATGCAATACGTAAATTAATATTTCCCTTTATGTAACAGGAAGAAAATAAAAAATTTTGTCCCCCTTTGCGTTGTCAAGAATTCTAAAAAAAAATGAAACGAAAAATTGAAAAATTTCGAAAAAAAAAATAGAAAAAATAGAGCATTTTATCTCCACCCCGTTGTGGCGTAGTAGGTTTTCCTATGCTGAAATTAAAAGGTGTATCAGAGTAGAAAAATTAAGGGGATAATTGCTATTATAGATTCTGTTGAAATTACTATTACACAATTATTTATTTGGAAGAAGAGTCGCTGAGTTTCTCAAGAGCGGCTCCGTTTCTGAGGATTCAATGGCTTCGCTCGATGACTTCGGAGGAATCATTATTACCAAGAAAATGTGAATAATTAACTAAGAGAAATAAATTGGCCAAATTATATTCCATCCATGCTAGTACTCAATTGTTCTAACTCACCATCACCGTGAAAAGAGCGATCGGGAACAAAGTTTCCTTTGCAAATCCAAATTGATCGAACAGGAAACCTGTAGAACTAAAGCTTTTACCTCTATTTCAAAATAATTACCAGCTTCAAAAACTGCACCTCCGAGAATGGGTCCAATGAAACTTCCCAGTTGCAGTGCGCTCAGCCACAGTGCAGAAATTTGGGCACCCAAGATTCCATTTTCTTGGAAGCCATGTCGCCTACAATCAAAAATTAGAACTACCGTAGCTTATATAATAAACAAGAACAAGACACAAGATGCTAAAGCTTACTTAGCTTCCCTGAGCATAAGTAAAAATCCAGACACGTGTATTGCGCCTAAGAAAAAAGTTAAGCGAATTGCTGAAAATTTCAGGTTATCATTCCTAAAATACCTTTGCCACTTACTCATGGCCAATCCAAAAACTGACAACCCGGCTGCGGTAATTGCAATCGAGCTGAAAAGGGGAAAAAATTTGTAAAAATGAAAACCAAAAGCGATATGACTAAAGCTTTTTAAACAAAATAAAATAAAATAAAGATCTAACGGTTTTAGCGGTATTAGAACCGAGGGCCCCATGAACAGAAAGGCAAGAATTGTAAGGACACTTCCTGTAAGCATCACTAAGATGGGCCTTTCTATTCGATCTGTGATTCGACCGCTGAAACAAAATTTCTTTGAATTTTCATGCAAAAAAGTCATCTTACGTGGAGTAAATCTACCAGAACCAAGCAGTGCAGGCAAAGGTTCCTCCCATCGCTAGAAACATTGCACCGATCTGGATAGGGTTCAGCCCAAACTATACAAACAGAAATTCCAGTAACTACTAGCCAATCAGCTTAAACGTTTGGCATAAAGATAAAGTACCATAAACCAACCTGACGAAGATGTGGCTCCAAAGTACCTGCGCGAGAATTCCAAGGAAAAAAATTAAGGAAGGTCGAACAATTAAATTTCTTCAGACTCACTAGTAAGGAAACCGAAGCAGATAGCCTGTGACATGATTGTCAAGTAGAAGACAAAAATACTGGGAACCTTCAGGAAAGCTATAAACCCAGACTCCTTTTTCCCAGCCTGAGCTACAGTCCCATCTGCAGCGGCGTCTAGGCTTCCTTTGGCACTTGTACCTTCCTCATACTGCGCTCTACTTGCAGCTTTCGAATAGGGTTGCAGAAGAATTGAAGTCATCAGAGCAGCTCCAAACATTAGAAGGCCAGTTGTTAAGAACGGAGTGGCAAAACCCCAGTGCTCAGCACCCATTCCTAGCTGTTTGCAAAACAAAATCAGACTTCCAACTAGCGAATATTATTGGAAAGTTGGCCTACATGATACAGGGCTCCGCCAATCGGTGGGCCGACTGCCGTTCCAACAGAGTACACTGTCTCCATCATAGCCTAAAATCCAGTGAGCTTTTTAGTCTAATGTCACTCCTGACTTTAACCAATTCATTTCCTAGAAATTGGAATTTTCCGAGCCTAGAAGCTTTCGGCGCTGCCTCATTTCTGGTTCCTCAGATTTAAGAGACAATTCCAAAACAAAATCTTGGGGCAGGCCGATTTGTGCTAAAGGGTGTACAGTAGGAAAAAAAAGCTTCGAGATAATTTAAAGTTTGCGAGAAAAGGTCCACTTCCTTCCTTTTTCAACGTCTTAGCATAGCTATTCAACGGGGTAACGCCATATCCATTTTGGGAAGCCTACCAGTTGGACGAGAGTTTGAAGAAATTTATAATTTATAGTTAAGGAACATCTCTACTATCAGAAATTAAAGTGAAAGTGTACAATAAAACTTTATTCTCTTTAAAGTTTGAACAGCCTAAAATATTCAGCTTTTCATATATAGTTATCGAAAATGGGTTCAATCACCCTCGAACTCCGATTTTTTAAAAATATGGCATCCGAAAAACAAAAAACGTTCTTTGTGATTTTTTCAAGCTCAAAGTCGCTAAAACTGCAGTCGAAGGCTACGGATAGGCCCTTTGAGGTAAACCATTTTCTAAACAGCCTTTTAAATTATACAGCTTTTCGAGCAGATGTTGAAAACGGGCTCGATCATCCTCGAGCACGTATTTTTGAAAACAAGGCATCTGGAAAAAATCGCATTCTAACGTTTTCTGAAAATTCTTTTTCTGAAAGAAGGTTTCAGAGCATGGGGCGAGGAATCGAGACGGAGGGTTTTCAACGCTTTGAGATATTTTAAAAGCAAATAGCTTTTGCCTTTTCGAGTAGTCTTCGAAAATGAGTTCAGTGATATCTGAACTTCCATTTTTGAGTCCGTGGCTTTGAAGCTGGATCCGTGACATAAAGAAAAAAAAGAGGAGACTTTGTGTTGCGAAAAAAAGAGTGAGACTTTGACGAGAATGTAAAAAAAAAGCCAAGAGTTTTGAGAGTGAAAAAAAAACATCGAGACTTTATGAAGCTGGATCCGTGACATAACAAAAAAAAAGAGAGAGTTTGTGTTGCGAAAAAAAGAGTCAGACTTTTGAGGAGAATGGAGAATGTAAAAAAAAGTCTAGAGTTTTGAGAGTCAAAAAAAACAGCGACACTTTTTCCATGGATTAAAAAAAAAACTTGGAGTTTTGAGGCAGAAAAAGAAGGCAGAGTTCTCTGACCAAAAAAAATGATTCAGTTTATTAATAGCGCGAGCTATTAATAAGGATGTTGGTGTTAGTCTGTCCGTCCGGCCTCGCCTCAATATCTCAGCAACTTATGATCGGAATGACTTGCTTTTTGGTATGAGAGTACTTTAGGGTCCCTGGTTGTGCAACCTAAAGTTCCATAGCGATCGGTGACCTCAGGCGGTCATCTAAGGTCAGCTACTTGACTTCATGGATCTGAACAATCGACACGTCGATCGACAGGACTTGATGTCCTGATTCTAAAAGTATACTACACTTGACTTTTTTGATGTGAAGCATGGTCGCCAGAGGTCGCCAAACCTTTTTTCATCATTAAATTACCTCTGGCGGCCATGTTTTACATTAAAAATGTCAATTGTAGCATATTTTTAGAATCAGGACAGGAGTCCTGTCGATCGACGTATCGATTGTGCAGATCCATGAAGTCAAGTGGGTGACCTTATAGATGACCGCCTGAGGTCCAATTCGAATTTTGAAAAACATTTTTCACCAATCGATTCTAGGCTAAAAACTAACTAAGTTAAGAACACATGTTTTCTTTTTGTATGATGACTTTTCCCTAATGTTATTGTACTGGGGTCCTTTCGGACATATCCTTAAATTTTTATGAATTTCGGGTGTGCTGGGTACATATGGAGGTGTACTGGGTGTATATGGAAATATACTATGCACATATGCACACATGCGCATAATGTACATATACACACATGCGCATAATATGCACACATTCCCCAAAATTCAAAAATTTTCCAAACTTCACCGACCGCTATGGAACTTTAAGTTGCACAATTAGCGACCCTTAAGTACTCTCATACCAAAAATCAAGTCATTCCGATCATAAGCTGCTGAGATATTGAGGTGAGGCCGGACGGACAGACCAACATCCTTATTAATAGCTCACGCTGTTAATAAACTCAATCATTTTTTTGATCAGAGAACTGTTTTTTTTTCTGCCTCAAAACTCCAAGTTTTTTTGATCCATGAAAAAAGTCACGTTGTTTTTTTTTCACTCTCAAAACTCTTGGCTTTTTTTTTCATTCTCCTCAAAAGTCTCACTCTTTTTTTCGCAACACAAACTCTCTCTTTTTTTTTGTTATGTCACGGATCCAGCTTCATACGTGGCAGCCAAAAACGTAAAATTCGCCTCTGAAACATGAGAAAAACTTGTTTTTTTGTTTTTTTTTTGGCTGCCGTATTTTTAAAAATAAGATTTCGAGGGTGATTGAACCCATTTTCGACAACTACACAAAACGCTGGATATGTTAGGCTATTTAAACGTTAAATTATTTTCGAAGCCTACCCAAACAGCTTTTGCCTTAAGTTTTTCTCTTTTCCTACCGTACACCCTTTACTATAGCTTCAATGGCGACCGGAATGGAAGATATGCGGAGGCTGGCGTACAAAGGTTGTTGCACCGGCATCTCGGAAAGTAAGCGTGACGAGACCATAGCTTGCGGCGGTGAACATAGCGGCTCCAACTGCTTCAATTATTCGCAACGTCAAGGAAATTAAAATGAAGGCCGCCGTATCGTCCACCCAGTCGAGAAACCTAGAAATATACAATTACCGGAAAGGCTGAAACAAAGTCCAAATTAAAAAAATAAGTCCGCATTACCCAAATAAACAGACCGAGGTTCCGGTAGTGAGGAATCCAATATAAAAACATGTTAACGAACCTAACTTGGGTAGAATCTGTTTAGAATTTAGAATACATGAATAAAAATTCCTTTTCAGTAAGACTGTGAGTGAATTAGCCATAGAGATACAAGTTATTTTTTTTGCTTAGGTGCTAGAGGAGAAAATAAGTTATCGGCTCCGTCAAGGCTTAAGAGATCACACACACTAAATTATTGTTTTAAGGACTATTGCGTCAA
>JABASM010000554.1:0-21376 GCA_019776545.1 Brachystomella parvula
AACAACGAATATTATCGTCAAAAAAGTTTTTAGATTAATCCTGTTCATCTTGCTTAAAATCGCGTGCAAAGTCACAAAGGAGACAAATTCTATTGTTGGACACCTCCCACCTCCGGTTTTTTTTTGGGGCAATCAGTAATGTTGAGCACAAAAAATTTAAGTATGCTGAAAATCCAGCAAAATTTAGTAAGGTTAAATTGGCTCCTTAAGAAGCGAAAATTGACTTTTGTATCACTGGTTTTTGGGATGTCAAGTCTTACTCCAAAGAGCGGAAGGTTTGACGGTTGGTGCTTGACTGTCTGTTTGTTTTTGTTTTCTTCTGGACTCTTCGTTGAATTGACCTTAATTTAATTGGTGCGAGATTCACTACCACTCTGTCTGTGCTTGTGGAAACAGTTGTGGAGCCTTGCTATGCCGTTAACTGCCTCCGGAAGCTTCTCCTCGCTGTATGGACATTTGGAGACAGAATCATCCCATGGTATTTGCGTGTAATGTAGTAAGCTGCCTGGTAAGCCTACCGTTACGGTCACTATGTCTTATTTCTTGTGATTTTAGAATATGGCTATAATACTAATCCTTACTTTGCTTTTCTAGGATCCTTGAAGAATTCAACTGAACTGCTTTATTTAAGAAGATGGACAACAGTAGGAAAACCAGGGGAGGTGGTCGTGGCTCCTACCGATTCAGACCTTACGGTTACCGAAAAGTAGGGCATGCAGGGAATCGAGGGGGAAGAGGTCGTAACAACAAAGACAGCAACTCACGTCAAGGCTTTCTAATGCTTCCGCCCCCAGTCCCTAGCTCACAAAATCCTGCTCGTCCTCGTCAAGTGGTAGACTCATTTTTAGAAGATGACAACCATGGATACCAAGAGAGCGCTTTGCGTGGGCAGAAATTGGATGAAATGATGATTTCTCAGTTAGCCAAGCAGTATCCTGGTTATAAACTGTACTTCGCCTCTTCGCTTTCTTCTGTGGAAGATCTCCCAGGCAAGATTTCAGCTGCTATGGACTATTTGAATCGTCACTATATTATTACGCATGCTGAAGCCAAGGTACTCAAAGAAACAGGGTGTTTTGATATCGAATATGAGAAAATCGTCGAGGATGAGGAATTTGGAAATGTTTGGCCCGATTTTGAGTCCGACTTTGTCGAGCATGGAGATACTGTGATCAACATCTGGGGTATTTCAATTCACACGGTAAAGAAAATATAGTATGATTTAAAAGTATAATTATTTGGCTTAATTTTGAGTTTTTTGTTGTTGCAGATAGTTCAATCGTCTGTGGACGACAGAGAAGAAGGCTTGGATGATACGCAGGGTATGGAAACAAGGACTGACTCTGAAGACAGCCTTGCTACTACCGCGATCAAACCAAAGAGAAAAACCGAGGTTAACAAAATTCAGGCCCGTTTGATGAAATGCTCGCCACTTACCCCGATCAAGGCTGTAAAATCATCTCTGCTGGGTAACTTAAATGCTGAATTGTCTGTACAAAGCCTTTTCACTGTCATTTTTTAGGGAAACTGATAATTATTCGTGGAGCTGTTGTACGAACAGGAACAGTAAAGCCTCATTGCACTCGCATGACTTTTCTGTGTTCTGACTGTCTGAGGAAGTTTGTTGTGGAACAGTCCCAAGGGTTTCATGCACCACAGATATGCAAGTATGCAGATTGTGAAGGGAAGATTTTTGAAGCAAAAGACAACGAAATGACAACTAAATTCTCCATGTCCAGAAAGATTAAGGTGCAGGGCGTGCTGCCTCAAGATGTAAGTAAATTCTTCTGCGTTTATGAATGTATTTAACATTCTAATTTCTGGCTCCTATAGGTGGAACGAGGGACCATTCCACGAACAATTGAATGTGTTTTGCAGGAGAGCCTCATTAACGCGTGTGGTGCTGGAGATGTTATCACAGCTTGTGGCATACTTAAGGTAAGGTAAAAGCCTAGCTGACAGTTTATTTGTAAACAGTTGAATAATTTGCAAATTCTTTTGGTGTTTAATTTTAGTATCAACGCGAGTCGCTTGGATTTGGAACTGCTGATCAACAGCTTCATCAGTACTATGTTGACGTTGTAGCCATTAAAAACCACAAAGACTCAAAGCGAACAATGGGTGGAAACTGGTTTGAATTTAGTCAGAAGGACTATTTTGCCGTACAGGTAACTTCACTCGGTAGCTTTTAGTTATTCTCGTATGTTGATCGCCTATTATAATTCATAGGAAATTCACATGTGCGATAACCTCTTCCAACTCCTTGTAGCCTCACTTGCTCCAACAATTTTCGGCCACGAATTAGTGAAAGCTGCTTTGATTTTGTGCCTTTTCGGTGGGACGACGGAAACTGCTACCAACTCTATTCTAACTCGACGGAGTGATATCAGTATCCTAATGGTTGGGGACCCAGGTCTCGTAAGTTTCTATCTTGATTATTCGACTTTTACTTTTTTCACTTGGATTACTGATTTTTAATACAGGGGAAATCACAACTGCTAACTGTCGTTAGTGAAGTTGCGCCTCGAGGTAAGATTTCTTAAAATGGCTTCATCCAATGGCTTAATTTTATAACAGTATAATGTCCCAACACAAATGTTCCAGAAAAAACGCAATGGGTTAGTATATTTCAGAATCATGAAGTTGTTTGAATTTCAGGGGTGTACGTCTGTGGTACAGCGACAACAGTAGCTGGACTTACAGTGACTCTTGTCAAGGAAGGTGATGATTATTCACTTGAAGCTGGAGCGCTTGCTATGGCTGATAAAGGGTTGTGCTGCATTGATGAGTTTGATAAAATGCAAGTACAGCATCAGGTAATCACGGAGGAAATCTAATTAGAAATTCGAAGTGTGGTCTCTTAATAACGCTATGAATATGACTTTCCAGGCACTACTCGAAGCTATGGAGCAGCAAAGTATTACGGTTGCAAAATCTGGAGTATTTCGAACTCTACCTGCTCGAACATCTGTAGTTGCTGCTGCAAACCCTGTTGGAGGTCATTATGATACGAGGAAAAGCGTCGCAGAGAATATTCGGATCAAACCAGCTCTTCTGTCGCGATTCGACCTTTCCTTTATACTGGTGGATCGCTGTGACGATGTAGGTCTTTTTCTCACGGTGCAGAATATGTCATAAGTTTATGATTTTTTTTTTTGTGTTGATAGGAACTGGATCGCAACATCGTGAACCATATTTTGGGGAAACCTAGTGTTGCTAAATCTACTCGTGTCAGGACTGATTCGGCTGAATTGTCTTTGAAGTGAGTAAAAGTCAGAGTTACTTACGGCGCCAGATTTTTTAGGTTTCCGACTGATTAGCGCCAGAGCCCACCAATGTGTATCAGCCCGCATAATTATGTTTAATTAAAAATAAAGTTCTGTTTTCCTAGGGAGAAGCTTAAATTTGATCCTGCGGAACTGGATTTGATTCCCCATCACCTAGTCCGAAAATACATTGCCTACGCTCGAGAATATGTCTTTCCTACTCTTTCTCCAGAGGCTGCGGCTATTATCAAAGAATTCTACTTAAAGCTCAGAGTGAAGCACAGAAGCATAGATGCGATCCCCGTCACAACCCGACAATTGGAATCCTTGCTTCGGCTGACACAGGTTGGCTGGTGTGAATTTGAGTTTGCGATTTGGCATTATAGGGACTATTTTTTCTTATGTAGGCACGTGCAAAGGCTGAGCTTCGAGAAATTGCCACTGAGGAGGACGCAAAAGAAGTTATAGAAATATTCGAGTCCGGAATGTCGGGTATTTTTGAGGATGATATTTCGGCTGGAACGTCCTTGTCTGAATTGGCAGCGACCATTGGAATCCCTGCCACTCCGCTGAGAAGTCAAACAAGATCAATGGTAAAAATTCAGCGTTTTATTTTGTAATACTACATATCGTTTGCTTCTCAATAATTCATTATTAATTTTGGATAGGCAAAGAAGCTTCTGACATCACTCCAAAACTACGCCCTTCAGCAGAGTAAAAAGGTATTCACGGTAGAAGAGATCAAACAGATCGCTCGAGCGATGGGAGTGGGCCTTGGATTAGAGTCTCTCATCTCTCAGCTCAACAATGAAGGATTTCTTCTCAACAAAGGAGGGCGGGTCTACCAGCTTCAATCAGTTGACTTCTAGAGCGCTCTGAGAGAGATGCGCAAGACTGTCTCAATCATTTTACCAGTTCCAGATTTTTAAGATTTTTTTTTGTTTAAAAAAACGGTAAGCGCCGTTGTTCCAAGTACAAAGGTTGACAGCGAATAAAAGTCTAAACAATTCTTTTAGTTTTTGCAATACTGACCTAATTTAAAGCCAATGATAGTTTCTAGCGCTGCCGCTGACTACGGCAAGTCGGAATCGCAGGTAGGAGCTCAGGGAGCTTAATTAATCGTGATAAAAATAAAATTTATTAAGTTATCGTTTTGCGTTACGGTGTAACTTATCAAAGAGACACTAACAGAACTAGCGGATGGAAATTGCGTTAAACCTCCGCTACGAATGGTTTATCACGACTTGAGGTAGATATTCCCCATCTGTTAACATATCGCTTCATATTTGCAGTAGAGTTTTCTAGTATCGTTGACACGGTGACTTCTGGATGTTTCTTCGCGTAAAGATTTAGGTAAATACCAAGCACCACGAGAAAGCCTGAGTACACATACCTACAACAAATTAAAAGAAAAATTTAGATTTTACTAGTTTAATAAAATATTTTTCAACTCACTGTGACGTAAATGGCTTGGAAAATACTAAAAAAGAAATAATGATTGAGACCGCCTTCCGACAAGTAGTCACTGTAACGGCTGCGAATGCACCAGTGGTTCTGACCAGCTGCAGAACGATCTGAATCCCAATGTATCCCGTAACGGAGAATATGAAACCATAGCCATACGTTTTCCATATGTTCTAGAAGAAGAAAAAAGTATTCAGCGGTAGCGTCAAACTAGTGCTATAGTAAAGCTTGATGCACAACTTACATTAATACAAACGTCAAAAGCAGGTACAAAATCACCGGAAACCAGCAAATAGATTAAAATGTAGAAAATCCCTATTGAGTAAGAATATAGTACGACTTCCGCGTTGGAAGCCTTGTGCTTCTTCATCTCTTTCTCTTGGACATTTCCAATGATGGCATCGAATAAAAGTGCTATGCTGATCATAATCAGACCTAGAATAAATGAATGAAAATAATCAAAATTTCATCGATACTAGTGCTGAGCTGATGGGATCCGCTGGGTAAATTACCTATTGTATCGAACATAGGTGAAATTTTGCTGTCGGCTAGGATAAAGAAAATGAGGCCAATACACATCAGTGTCGCTGCAATATAGTCCACTGTTGTGTATTTCTTTCTCTGAATTAGTGAGGATCCGACGAGGACTGGAATTAATTTGCAGCATTTAAATATTACTTGGGTAGGGTAATTTAGGTGCCCAAGTGATGCATTTGAAAATCCCATGGTGCCAACAGTGAGTAAGGCTAGGAACGCGTAAACGGCGAGTGGGATCCTAACGACAAAACGAAAATTGTTAATCAAAGTTAGGCATATCCAGATCCAAATAAACTTACTTTCTAACAGTATCTTGCCGAAGTCTGGTTTCAATGTAACCAAAAATACTGTAATAGCAAAACTGCATGAAAGTTAGGTACCATCCATAAGGACGGAAATCCTCAAATGTGAAAATAAGTTCCTAAAAACAAGACACCAAATTAGGAACTCAACTAAAAATACAGCATCGCATTCAAAGTGAGAAGGACGGGCAAGATTTAGGCAGCGCTCGCCGTATGCTGCAACCCATTTATTTCTGCGTCCAACGCTGGATTGCTGGGTTTTAAAAAACGGTATACATCCTAAGAGCTGTATTATGTGGCATGATTGTAGCATACGGCAGACGCTGCCAAAATTTTGCCGAAAGAAAGATGGATCACCTGAAAGTATCCGTAAAGAAGGAAAAAGAAAAAAACTCCAATCGAGCAAAGAATAAACTGGACTCTTTTATTTAGATGGCCGATTTTGAAACAGAGAAGTTCAGCGGATCCTCCCATGACGAGTATCCAAGGTCGAGGGAAAAGGTCAGGAATGTCAATGTGGCTTTTATTTTTTAAAATATAAATTCTGGATCAGCCCGACCCGAGCAGCAGGTAGAGTGACTCAATCAAAGAGGATGTTCGAAAAGGCGGTACTCACAGAGTTGAGGAGTAAGGCTCCGAAGGTGGACACTTGGGCGAAGGCGGCAGCCTTGCAAGCAACACTAATTTATTATAATTAATTCAGATGCTCGGGCCCTCGAATTTTGATGAATCCAGCCCTGCCCATAATCTTCCACCGGCTGCACTCTCACCTGATTTTTACTGACTGATTTGATTTGAACGATTTTCTGGTTTGGGACGGCCATGTGACTTTCATCAACAAACCGAAGTTAGCGCTCAGCGCTTGAGAAGTGAGCGAAGCGAAGCAGAAGTCAGCGGTCAACCCAAAAGGACCAAAGTATACCCCATTTAGGTTGCGATATCAACATCAACCTCAGATGAGCCGCGACCACAACCGCAAGTTGCGATTTCAGAAATCTCGTTCGCGCTTGCGATTTTTCGCTAAATGGCAATTTGGCACAGTAACAACCTGCGGTTCGAACACACTACAAAGGACTTCTACCAATTTCTATGTGATTGATGCATAGTTTAGCATTAATATTTACTGTGCATTTTTGTTGGCGACTAATAACCGTGAAAAGAAGGACGACCAATTTTGCTTCATGAATCCCCCACATTAGATTTTTTTTTAAGTTTTCTGCAGCATCTCTGAAACGTATCTAACAAATTTGTCAGATGAATTTCGAAATTCACTGTTGTTTAACCTTTAGAGATCACCAAAGGTCAGCCAGCTGAAACCGTTCGGTTCAAGCGGCAGGTCAATCAAAAAATCTTGGTGTCTTGATTCTAAAAATATGCTACTTGACCTTTTTAATGTAGTACAACATGGCCGTCAGAGGTAATTTTCAGCGTGCGGTTTGCCGACCCCTGGCGGCCATTTTGTACATTAAAAAGATGGTAAAAAGATGGAGGAGTAGGAATGGGATTCATCCAGCAAAATTAGCCGTCCTCCTTATGCGAAGAGCAAATCACACCTGAAGTTCGGTTGCTGTTATACTGCTGCTTACCCTAGCGTAATAGCAGAACACATCCAGTGAACTGGACATGCTCGGTCGGCTAGCCACAGCGTATTTGCCTGCATTTTTGGTCATTGAATGCTAATACGCTGTCCCTAACTTCGGCTTTTGTTGACCGCTGACCGCTATCTCTTCCTCTGCTAACTTTTTTTACCTGCGATTGGTTTCAAACTGCATGAGCGCCAAGGCCTATTCGCGTGACTCAGTCCAGTCGTCAATTCAAACTTTATTTTGATGTACTAAATCAGATGAGATGAGGGACGATTGGATCTGATTTATGGGTATTACTATTGTGTATAATTTTAGAAGGTCCATCACTTCTTCTGTGACAGTCACTGTACACTGGTAATTTTATTAATTATCGATTCAAGGATCTAAGCATCAAGTGAAGCTGTTTAAAAATGAGCATTTTAAACCGGATTCGACCAGTGATTCGTTCGTGTGCTTTCAAAGTTGCATCAGTTTCAGCAAAGCGTCAGTCATCAGAGCCCTATCTCCCTGCTCGATTCGCGTCATATTACAAGGCAGCATTCGTAAAGGAGTACGGGCAACCATTGGTAATCGAGGAAACAAAGCAGAGGTCACTGAAGAAAGATGAAGTACGACTAGGTGTCTATGCCTGCGGTGTGAACTCTATTGACCTTTCAAACATCGACGGGGAGTTAGAACCGAAGCTCACGCTGCCTTTTTGTCCTGGATACGAGGTCAGAGTTGGAATGTGATTAGCGTATATCAAAATGAATTGTGCCTGTTTCATTTATAGTTAATTTTCTAATGTAGGTTTGCGGGGAGATAATTCAAGTGGGAGATGGGCCGGAAAGTGCAAATTTTAAGGTGGGACAGCGGGTAATTGGACTAGCTATTGAGCACGCTGGTGGTTTCGCAGAGGAAATGGCTATTAATGCGAAGGTAAGTCAAAACATGATCCATGATTTCGCTGCTAACGTAGTATGAGATGTGGTGTCGATATTTTGTTATTGTTTTATTTCAGGATGTTTGGGTAGTGGACCCGGCTGTTGGTTTCGGAGAGGGTGCTTCTTTGGTGAATTCTTATGCCACAGCCCTTTTAGCCCTAACAAGGAGAGCCTCTATCGAGGAAGGAGACACAGTTCTAATTACTGGAGCAGCTGGCAGATTAGGGTTGGCTGCAGTGGATCTCGCTGCCAATGTCTATAGGTGTAAAGTAATTGCTGTCTGTGCTACAGCGGATAAGGCCAGTCTTGTACGTGATCGAGGAGCTTGGGCAACGGTCGAGTATGGGAAGCAGGACTTAGCTTCTCAGGTTAAAAAGGTCACCGATGGGAAAGGTGTTTCCATAATTATTGACTCTGTCGGTGGGGAACTTTTCAAGGAAGTAACTAAATGGTGAGTGATGTGGATTATTTCCAGTCTTCAAAAGTTTTAAAAGAAATTTCGATGTCTCTGTTTCAGTGTTGCCGACGAAGGAAAAGTTATCGTAGCTGGGTTTGCATCCAAAAAAATACCGCAAATCAGTGGTGAAGATTTACTGGAAAACTCATTTAGTGTTCTTGGAGTTTCTCTAGAGCAGTACCGGAAAAAAAAATTTGATGTTTATCGTGAAGTTGTGACTGACGTTATTGAAATGTATGAGGAAAAATTAATTGCTCCACTTCCATCTTTACACTATCCTCTGGAGAAAGTGAATGAGGCTCTAGCAATGTTAAAAGATAGGAAATCAATAAGCAAACTTGTACTTGATATTAAATAACGTCCTACCTGAATCGATAGGAATCTCTTTTGTTCAACCTTCGTGATATTTAATTAAAAAGAGCACATGGCATGGCCGATGACTCAAGCCAAAAAATTCCTAATTACGACGAAATATCTAATAATATTATAGCTTTCCCGATTAAATTACTACCATCAGACTGTGAGTAATCTAATGTTTCCTGCGTTTTATACGTTTTTTAGATTCTAGCAATTTCGTAATGCCAGGAAGGAGGGAGGGGGGTTCTAAATTTTAAATTATTTGGTTTCTATGAGAACCGAAAATCGCGATGACACAGAGTTTCTTTGGATTAAAAACTGATCAGGGTCAACGTCCGCTCAGTTTTCATTTTGTACTTGACGGCGAATCTCGCTTTTCAAATTTTTCGTCTTATATATTTTTTATTCTAATTTTTTGATCCATTCCAATCATATGAAAATGTCAGCGGTTGATGAGCAGTACATCATCCACGAAGAGGCCTTGGACGAACTGTACAGCTGGATTGACACCATCCCGCTCTCACGGCCAAAGAAAAATATCGCCAGGGATTTCTCCGATGGAGGTTCGTTTCCTAATTTTCTCTACTTTCATTCAATGCTTTACAGGTTATTTTAAATTCATTCGTTCTGAATTTAGTCCTCTGCGCTGAAATCACAGCTCATTTCCAACCAAAACTTGTGGACATGCACAATTACTTCCCTGCGAGCTCCGCCATGCAGAAGAAAATTAATTGGAATACACTGAACCGGAAAGTATTCGCAAAACTTGGGATTCGACTGACTGACAGCACGATCCAGCAACTGATCGAAGCGAAGCCAGGAGCCGTGGAGCAGGTGAGAAAATTTTATCGCATTTTTTAAGTGCACCCGCTCTTACAGCAACATTTTGAAACTTCATTAGATTCTGTGGCACATGCGCCAGAAGCTGGATGTGTCAAAACCAGAAAACAGTCACAGCTCTTTGAACATGCACTATCGAAGTCGTCCAACTACAGGAACGAATGCATCTGTTCGATCTAACAGCCTTGGGCACGGAGGATACTCTAACTACAATTTCATTTCCACTGCGGCCCCAAGATTTGAGAACGAAAACTCCCAGGGGTATTTCCGAGGGGGAAGAGTTGAGGAGACGCTGCCGGAATACCCAGAGGAAGCATTCAACGAGCCTCCAATCCAAGTTATCCGTGGGGCAAGCCGGGTACCCCTGGCACTCGCCACTCAACCCGGTGCATTTCGAGCAGCCCCTTCCGCTGGAACAGTTGCCTCTTACACTTCTCAAGGTTCTTACAGCTCTCAAGGGTACATCGCTCCACCCAAAACTGCACCTCCGAGTATAAATGCAGAATCCGCCAATAACAATCCCACGGCTCCTCCAGGACAAATTCTCTACCGTGGTCATAAGATGGTCCCACTTAATCTCTTGGAAGAGCGAGAGCGTGAGATCAAGAA
Organism: Brachystomella parvula; assembly: GCA_019776545.1. Classification (NCBI taxonomy): domain Eukaryota; kingdom Metazoa; phylum Arthropoda; class Collembola; order Poduromorpha; family Brachystomellidae; genus Brachystomella; species Brachystomella parvula. The sequence continues at coordinate 10,342 of JABASM010000554.1, forward strand.
CTTGGAGAATTCTCATAAGAGCGTCGCACAAAAGGTTCAGAATTTTAAAAATCATATTGAGGGATTCAGAAAATTAATTTTGGGTTATTAAATATATAGCTCTCCCGAACTGAGACACTTGTTCAAGTGAAAGACCAGCGGATTGAAGACTTGACCCATCAGCTCCATAATCTTCGAATGCACTACGAGCGTGCCACAAATCAACCCTGGGTTGGGATTTGAATCCCAAGATTCGCCTGTGAGCTGTGACCCCTTAGCCTGCTCACCTCAACGGCGGCTGCTTGCATCCGTTGTATCCAATATCCAAAATTTTAAGAAACGCAACACCACAAAATTAGCCAGAACTCTCACCTTCCTCAAAATAAAATTTGAGGAATAAAATTAACTAGTCAATTTAAAAATTAGCAACTGGGTGGACGAATAGTTTTTCTTAAAATTTAATGTAATCAGTTCCATTGCTTCCAAATTCCAATAATTTTTATTGCTGTTAAAATTAATTTCCTTGCAAGATATTTCACCCCATAGATTATTCCGGGGCATGGAGTAGCGGCGCTTGCCCAACTTCAAGAAACATCAAGAAACCAGAACAAAAAATCATCTGATTTTTCCTACATCTCACAAAAGTTTTCAGGGTTATAAAATATCGTGAAAAAATTAGAATGACGGTAAGCAAAATTAGGAGAAAGTTGATTGATGTTTAGAAATCAGAAAAGGGAAGTTAGGTAACGGCTGGAAGGACGCTGGAAAAACGAGAAAAAGGAAAATTAAATGGACAGAATACTGAGGGGGAGTAATGAGGTATCGAGAAACTGTGAGGGAAGGAATGGTGAAGCAATTCGTTCAAGTCCGTGATCATCCTGAGGTAATTACCCTGGCAAATTATAGCCTTTTGATTAATTATTTTTGACTATTTTTTACTTTTATCTAGCCACAAGCTGTTTTCTTCACTTGCATGGACAGTAGGATGCTCCCGACAAGATTTACACAGACAAAAGTAGGGGACATGTTTATCGTACGAAATGCTGGGTAAGCAAGACTCAATTTTCAATCATTACAGAACCGTTTTAATCAATGATTCCAGTTTATTAACATTGCTCCCTTCTTGTTCTGATAGTAACTTGGTGCCTAATGCAAGGTTCTTCGCAGCTGAGAACACGACGACGGAGCCAGCAGCACTGGAGCTCAAGAACCGTCTTAGTCAATGATTCCAGTTTATTAACATTGCTCCCTTCTTGTTCTGATAGTAACTTGGTGCCTAATGCAAGGTTCTTCGCAGCTGAGAACACGACGACGGAGCCAGCAGCACTGGAGCTCGGTTGCGTTGTCAATAATATCAGACATGTCATCGTATGTGGTCACTCGGATTGCAAAGTAAGGTAATTGCTGGTTAATGGTAATTCTATGGTGATTGCCACGTTTATTTAGCTATAGGCACTCATTCTTTTATTCTTAAATTATAGGCCATGAATTTGCTATATCAAATGAAGGACAAGGAATTCTCATCAATGGAAAATCAGATTTTATCACCTTTGCGAGGCTGGTTGTGTAATCACGGTACACACTCGCTGGCAAAATTATCCATGCTGGAAGAGAAGGGCTTTGATACTCCATTGCTGTTTGAAGGAGAGACGCCGATCCGTAAATTCGTCGGATACATTGATCCTGATAATCAATTCAGCATTGAGGATAAATTAAGTCAGGTAAGTCAATTCAAGATATAGCTTTTACTCTACTTTCAGTAACGCTCTCCTATGAAAATTGTGTAGGTTAATTGTCTCCAGCAACTTCAAAATATTGCAAGTTACGGATTCATGAAGGATATCCTAGCAACAGGAAAGGTCTATCTTCATGCTCTCTGGTTCGATATTTACACTGGAGATATTTACTACTTTAGTAGGCAAAGGAAGCGATTTATTGATATCAATGAAAGTACTTTCGCTCCTCTATTACAAGAAATCTTAACATATTATGCTTAGCTAGCCGCCCATCACGCTGCATAATGTACTTCCAGATCTGTCATCGTTCTGTGATCATTCCTTATATAGTACTACTTTGGTAACTTAGGATCTGGTTTGGATTCTCGTTCGCTTTAATTTTCTAAAATGATTTGAAGGTGCTATTGATATGATAAGGACTTAATCAATTCTCTCACAGTCAAAGAGCTTAATTAAAACCTNCTCTCACAGTCAAAGAGCTTAATTAAAACCTCGAGTAAACTGATACCCTATTCAAAAATCTACCATACAAAAAGATAAAATGATGGCGCTCCCACCGCAGTCGCCATTGGCATCTGGAAAACCTGCATTTTGCTCCTGATGGTGTACTGAATCAAATAAATCTAAACCCTGCTAAAAATCGCTCATGACCCCTTGCCCTTCCCGCTTCCTGAGAAAAAAAAGACGCTTCTTTACAATCTTATCCGCATCTCAACCCGAAAATATCCGAAAATATAATGATCCTTAGAATGGTGTGCCCGAGTTGACATAAGAAGCTAGGCAAAAAAAAAACGTTTTCTACCTTTAACGATATTTTATTCCTATCTTTGAAACTAGACTAGCTTGTTTTTCAGTTGTGGATTTCGCTTCATAGATGAAATTTTTAAGTTTTTTTATAATTTATTAATGGAGCTTTATTTGGTCTTGAAAACTGTTGTGTTGAGAATTAGAGAAATTAAAAGGAAGTAAAAGGGTTCAAAAAATTGACAGCTTCTTGTAGAATAGGACACAGTAAATGGGGCAGTGTCACACCAAGTTGTCACGAACAGTTCCGTCAGGTTCTTATGTACTTCAGTCGCACGTGGACCGCAAGTTTTCAGAAGTATCTGATTGCCTTGAATACATTCCATTTTATGCTTGATTTCTCCGCAGTTCTTCAGTCCAACTTCAAGCCGAAGTATTTTGTGCCAGAGGGACGCATCGTCCGCGGTTGGAACTTGGGATTTTGACGTGCACTTTTGATCGTACATTCTGACGCATTCTATGCACTGGATGGATTCTAGGAGGGCTAACCATCAACAAGCGTTAGGCCGAGTTGTGAAAATCTAGACCTGATAATCAGCCTTACCAAGAAATCGAGATCTCACATTGGTATGTTGATTCTGATCAGTTTGGACTTCGCCTGTATTGGAAGAAAATTTTTTTTCTCTTTTACTGAAAATACGAGAAAAAAAAATCTGTCTAATAACCTGGAATCCCTTTACTTCCACAGAGCCAGTAAATTACTTTCTTCAGCGAGTATACTAGATGACGCATTTGAAAAAATGCACCTGTGGAACTGCAGTATTCCAATTCATTGAGTAGGCAATCAAGAACATGATGGAGATCATTGCAACTATTTTGTAGGGTAGGGCCATCCATTAGAACGTGGTGCTTCCGCTCGTATTCTTCGCTATAAAATAATAATATTTCGTTTTGATTAGCTTTGGGTTTCCCTATTAGCTGTTACCTATAATTACCTGTTTAGGCACACGGAATCCGATTTTTGAGTTCTAGGATACACGATTGGTGAGATTGATATGAAATCTTTCTCCAGGTACTTGTGAATGCAAGAAGAAATTTCACGGGATTCTGGATTACAGCGTCTTTTAAATACATCTAGAAATAAATCCAAAAATCAGTTTCCACAAATCCAGATTGCAAATAAAATTCAGTCAGCCTTACTTACCAATAGGCTCATCTCCGAAATACCCAAGGATTTGAAATGAAAAATTGGGAAGTAGTTGTAAAATAAATAGAACTAGGGTCAGCCTTTCCAAGGACCACATTCTTTACAAGTGATCGTGTCCTACACTATGAACTTACTTCAAAATCGTCCTTTTCTAACCCATAGCAAGCAGGAAAATGAAAATTAATTAATTCGATGGAATCATTTGATTTTCCACTCTGAATAGAATATTTATTTTTGTAAAATCTTCCAAAGTGCCAGTCGGAAGAACTCTATGAGAAAAACCGCAACTGACTTCCGGTTGCCCATGCTCAACGCATGTTTTTTTAAGCTAAAAGCATTTTGTATTTATAATTTTCATCCTTTGAAGACAGAAAGCATGTTATGTTCGTTGCGTCACTGACGGACAAGAAAAAAACAGATCTGGGGTACATGAATCTGAAGCGTCTTTGAAGCTTTATCAGAAATAGACACTCCTCAAAGTTAGTAGGGAGGGAGGACTTTTTGCGTTAAGAAAAAAAATGTCTGATCTTGGTCATTAGCGTTACATAATTTTTAGCACTTTGACCTTAATTTTTATGTCCTTGGCCCTGACGATTACGCATTTCTGTATTTACTCAAACAAGGACGCGCTAGCAAGAGAGATTTGGCTTATAGTTCTTTTAATTAAGTGTTGTAATAAACTGAATTTGAGCAAACAGAAATCGTTGATAAGAGCTCTAGAAAGTTAGATCGTGTAATCAGTCCCGACGTCTCCTGATTTATAATATTGAAGTCAAGGCTTTCATTTCTTCCAGTTACCAATCACCCAGCATCCGGCGTAGAAGCATCTTCGTTCTCCTCCCTCTAAAACTCCATTCAACATGTCTGCTAAAGCAGGTAAGCAGAGGAAGCAATGTTTTTTTTATTCAATTTTTTACTAAATTTTTAAAAACTTTACTTTTGATTTTTAAATTTTCAGTGACTCACCTTGAATCCTTGAAGACAGTTCTAAATGAAATCCAGAAACTGAGCAAGGATGCTGGCATGACGGAGAAGGTCGGAGATGCCCAGAAACTAGTGAAGACGCTCGAAACAATTGAAACTGGAGTTTTGCAAAAATTCCGTTTGGATGGGCAAGTGGCACTGGTGACTGGAGGAGGACAGGGAATCGGGCGAACATTGGCTATTGGCCTTGGGGAGGCTGGGTGCAAGGTAGCCGTTGCTGACTTGGCGGTGGACCGTGCTGAGTCCGTCGTAGCTGAATTACAAGCAAAAGGGATTGAAAGCATAGCAATTAAGGTCGACGTATCAAAAAAAGATAGCGTCGAAGCTATGGTTCAGAAAGTTTTGGAGAAATTCGGTGACCTCCACATTGCTTGCAACAATGCCGGTATCGTCTTCCACAGCGACAGTGAAGATACTAGTGAAAAGGAATGGAAGACAACGATGGCAGTTAACTTGGACGGTGTTTTCTACTGCTGCCAGGCTGAGGCTAAGCATATGCTGAAGAAGGGATATGGAAAGATCATCAATACAGCTTCCATGTCAGGTAGGCAAGAATTTATTCATATTCTCCGTATGGCCACATTCAATTTACTCTATTTCTAGGGACGATTGTCAATCACCCACAGAAGCAAGTTGCACTACAACGTCTCTAAAGGTAAGTTAATTGGTTTGAAATTCAATTATATTTTTTCTATCTTTGTTTTTCGTTATCAGCCGGGGTCGTTCATATGACCAAGACTTTGGGAACTGAGTGGTGTGAGCGAGGTGTTTATGTCAACTGCATTTCTCCGTAAGTTATCTTCAGTAAAAAACTGACATGTAATCTAATTTCTCCTAATTTCTTGTTTTCTTCTGAAGAGGGTACGTTGACACTCCTCTTAATCAAACTGAATCCCTTTTGGCTTTGAGAAACAAATGGATCGATGATACCCCAATTAAACGCTGTGCTGATGTTGAAGATCTTGTCGGAGGTGTTCTCTACCTTGCTTCCCCATTGTCCAACTACACAACCGGATGTGACCTCATTATTGATGGAGGATTTACCTGCTGGTAATCAAGGGAATTTTTATGAAAATTCAGAACCGAAAATAAAAGAAAAGAAAATGATGCTGATATTATCTTCTCATGTTTTCTTTGAAGATTTGACTATTCTAAGGCCTAATATCAAGAAAGTAGTCCAAATGAATTACTAGACTTTGATTTTAAAGTGTAAAAACAGCGATCAAGCGAAAGCAGAAATGAAAACCGTGATAAAGGCCAACAGACGCTTCATTTTGCAAAACGCGCGAATTTCAAGCCCGAAAATGTGATCGTGAAAAACAAACCTGTAAAAAATAATCAAAACTAGAACTAAACTAAAGTAAAACTGGAAGTGGTCATGGCTGAACGAGTTTTGCTTTTTTTGTGTGGTTAGATTATACTAAAAGGTCATTGAGGTCAAGGTCGCTGAGTTTGTTTCTTTACCCTTGGTAAGTAACGCTCCTTTTCCTTTTTATAGTTTGTGTTAGTTCTCAGGAAACAATCGGCAATTTTTGGACTTTTCAAATAATAAGTCGTAGAGGTGGCTGTGTTAATTATTGGTTGCAGCATAAACCGGAGTGGTAGCGTTTTTAGTTGAGGTTTTAGTAGTTGTAAGGGAAAGCATTTCGCTTGACGAGTAACCGGTTTCTTATTATTGTGTTTCTATTGTTCCAGAGCTAAGCCAATAGAGAAATGCCGAAACGAGAAGCAAAGCCTGAGGATGCTTCTACAGAAGCAACAGTAACATCTACTTCTCCAGTAGTGAACAAAATCCCTAAGCTTGATGCTGACAGGGTGCGAAATGAAAAAGACCGGTCCGCATCGGTATCTGACGAGCATGACGGCGACAGCACTGCCGGTCGGAAGAGGAAGGTTTCTGCGGTAACTGAATCAAACGCACCAAATGGAGTAGGGGTTGACGCTGCAAAGAAGGTTCGTACATCTTCTGCCAGTGCAGTTGGAGAACAGCCGGAAAATTCTGCTGGAAATCATTCTACCCCATCTTCATCGAAGTCACAGGATGTACAGAAAGGCCAAGTTTCTCTGAACCGGGATGACCCTATTGGCCTGGTCGCATTAAAGAATAGTGCTTTTGTAATGATTTTTTCTTGTCTCTGTGTTGATTTGATGTTAATGTCCTTGTCATTTTAATCTGTTGATCATAGGAGATACTGAACAGAGTACTCACAAGAAGCGAAGCAGAAGTGCCTTCTGAGATTGTTGATGAGGTCAAAGCAGTTTTCGATGTTATTGAGGATGAGTAAGACTTTATTTATCTGCCTGAGGCCCGGCTCACGTTTCATATTCTATCCTTGCCTTACAGGGATGTTAATTTCAAGAAGCAAAACGTTGACAATGTATTCCGAGAGTACTTGCTGGACGTGGTCATTAACAACTCTGATGACTCCTGGAGGAATTTGGTAACTCTAAGTATTGCATTGTCAAAAAAAGGAGTTGCGTCCCCTATGCTCCCTATCTCGCTTCTGGTTGATCTCTTGGATTTGACGGGTTTACAAGACTGTGAGAAAGTTTTTGAGTTCATCGAGCAGCGCTTACAGCTCTGGCAAGAACCCCATTTCCACAATACCTGCAAAAATGCAGTATTGAGAATGTGCAACGGTAATTTACAACCAAAAGCAAGCTCAGAATTAAATCCAGTTTAAATAATTTGACTTTTTTTAGACCTCCTAAGGCGGCTGTCACAAACCCAGAATACAACTTTTTGTGGAAGAATTTTGATATTTCTGTCCTCCTATTTTCCTTTTACTGAGAGATCAGGACTAAATGTGATGTCAGAGTTTAATACGGATAACGTGACCCTTTACAAGACAACAGACGGTTCTGATGATCTTGAGGACAAAATGACTTCTCTTATTGAGAAAGAAGAAACGCTCTTCGAGGGAATGGACATTGAGATCCCAGGACTGGATCGCGTTGTGGCTCAATGCCAAGCCCAGAAGAAGAAAACCTTAAATGTGGACTATGGGATGTACATCAAGTTCTGGTCGCTTCAGGAGTACTTGAAGAATCCAAATCTTTGCTATAACAAAGATCATTGGAAGACATTTACTATGGTATGCTCAAAGACTCACTGCCAATTTGTTTTTCCTATTTGTTAAATATTAATGCTTTATAACAGTACCTAAACGATTTGTTACAAGCCCTTGAGTCCTCAAAGTTACTACCGGAACCGGTTTCAAAACTTCCAAACGAAGAAGCGGTTGATGCAGAGGGGAAGCCGGTGGCCTCGTCTCTGAATGGACTGGCGATAATTTCTAACTCGTTTCCTCCAGCGGACATGTCAAATATCTTCCTTCCAAAATGTGATGATGCCAAACACTACTTTGCAAAGTACTTGACAAATCGACGTGTCTTGGAACTGGAAATGTGTGATCCACAGTTCCGTCGAAGCTTCCTCGTTCAAGTTCTTATCGTTTTACAATATTTTACGCTTCCTGTCAAGTTCAAAACGTAAGCACCTTGGATTGGCCTTTATATTTCTCTTCCCCACATGATTATACGAAAATGAAAATTCAAAATGATATATTTTCAGCGAGTCCCACGTTTTGAGCGAGGAGCAAGCGCAGTTTGTGAATAAAACAACGGAGCGAATCTACTCCATTCTATCTCAGATTAAGCCAGGAGGAATTGTCTTTGTAGAAAATATCAAGAAAATTTTCAAGGTGAGGTTAATTTTGTTCTGTAAACCGTGTAATGATTTTTTTTTGTCAATTTCAGAGGGAAGAAATTTGGAACAAATGGAAAAATGACGGCTGCCCGCCCATTAGAAAACCAGCACCAACTCCTGCTCCTGTTTCCTCTGATACAAAATTACAGAAATCAGGAGTAAAAGTGGATCCTAAACCTAAGCCTAAAGTTGACCCCACCAAGCCCGTGACGACTGAATCTGCACCCAAGCCACCGGAGGAAGTTAAGCGTAAAGTAGTACGGAGAGGTAAACCCAAACTTTCCTTGATTCTGAAGAATTGCGACAAGAACAACAAGCACAGCCTTGGAAAGTACGTACACTCAGACAGTATCCTTCTTGGAAAATTCCGAGCTTAAATTAATGCTCTCATTTTTTCAGCTCTCAGCTCAACAGACTCTGGAACATTTGTCCTGGAAATCTCGAGTCTTGTCGTGCGAAGAATCGAAATTTTATGCCGACCATTGAAGCTTACTTTTCCGAAGCAATTAAAGAACTCGATCAAGACCCTATATCTTCCATTTGACCCGAAAAAAGAACTCAAACCCAAGAAGTAAGTAATTCTGTGATTTGCAGAAAGTACGTAGGAGACTAAAGATTTTTTCTTTCGGTTCAGAATTTTAGGCAACGCGAATTTCGGATGGAGGGGGTTACGGCTTTTGGCTCGGCGAAGTCCTTACTTTTTTCAAATGGTCAGTGGAACTCCAATTCACCCACTCCAAAATTACTTGGAGTTCGTGCTTCGAAAAATTGCTGCCAGATTTGGAGGCTAACGGTCACGCAATCGATGCTACAAAGGTAAGTAATTTCTCAGTCTAAATCTCTTATTTTTAGGCTGTGATTGTATCATTCAGCTAAATTGTTACTGTCTAGCGCATTCCTGCAGCCAGCGCTGCGGCTACTAATGCCCAGCGATCCAGGCAAAACTCCAAAACAGAAAAGCCTGCAAATCCAGAAACGGAAGCTGAAGTTATGACAGCAAATGCTGAGGAGGATGACTTGGACCGTCCTGAAAATGGTGGTGAGGATGACAAGAAGGACCTCGAAGAGGGAGAGGTAGCAAAGGATGTTCGAAATCTCACCGATGATGAGCAGGAAAAACTTGGGAATAGCCTAGGCAGTGATTGGAAAGCTTTGGCTTCCAAATTGGGATTTACAGCTGATGAGGTAAAAAACTGAATTTTGGTTCAATTATTAGTTTTCAGTGTTTATTTCTCTCGTTCGTACTTGCAGATTGAATTTTTCGCTACGGAACAGAAAGGTAAAGCAGGAGCCTACATGCTGAAAATGTGGACCGAGCAAGAGGGGGATGACGCAACTGTCGCAGACTTGCTCTACCGAATGGAGGGTTTAGGACTACGTTCAAAGGCTCATGGTATTCTTGTAGATCCTTAAAATAATCTTCCTTACTAGATGTCATTATCATATTACTATTTTAATTAACTTAGCAACATATTTAAAGAACATTTTAGAAGGTGGAAGATGATTTATAATTTGACCAGTAAATCTTAATATATATAATTATAATTAACGGGACAGATGGAGGATTCTGGGCACTGAGAGAACCGGACTGCTGCCGCACGATAAGTACGCGGCGCGCAGGAGCCGGAGGCGCTACTGCTCTGTATTCATTTGGCCCGTTGAATACTGAACTTCTTAAGTATAGATGGTAAAAAATTGCAGTTTTTTTTAGTAAATATGTGTTTAAGTGACTGCTTCAATTAGCATCATCTGTGAGTCACAGAAAAACTGTCAGACTGTGACAGTTTTTCTCCAAAAATATGGCGGAAAACGTGTCGCGAGGCCGTAAAGTTTGGCTTCCATTTGCGCGGACTCTACGCTGCTGCTGTTTCATCATCATCTCGCGTGTCTCGCGAGAATCACCATCACTCGTGACTGAATCAATTGTAATCGTTAATTTCGTACTCCTTTTCGTTTATAGTAGTTATAGTAGTATTAGGGAAATTGCTGGCTGTCAGAGCCTGCTCGTGGTCACGGTTCAGCAAAGAGTCACGAGGTCAAGTTGAGCGTTGGGATTGTTTCCTTGAACCAGCTCCCTTGTTTGAATTATTTATTTGTAATTATAATTAACTGCAGTATTGTATAGTTAGTAAAGTAGTATCAGTCAGTCGAATTTTGTGACGCATAAGTGACTGGTTTTTTCAGGGTATCAATCTAATTCTTTTCCGCTACAATCACACTACCTTTCGTTTCCCGAAGTCCCAGCCAGGGTTAGAAGTTTTTCGGGGTAAGGGTAAGGTACTATAGCTTATAACGTTAGGAAGAGATTAACTTGGATGTTTTTACAGGAAGTATGAGCAGGAGGAAAGGGGAGCCATTTCCATCCAATGGCAATCGTAGTCATCGAGGAGAAGCTGGTGGCGAAACTCGGAGTGATTATTCCTACTACGGAGACAATGAGCGTAGGTACTGGGAAGATGACAGCTGGCGAAGCCAGAATGATAATGGATATGCCTACGGTGGGGAAAGGGAATCGAATGGACCTGAAGGCACTCAACTTAAATCATACCAGGATGGACAAGATGGAAGTCGACGGAGGCACAAGGAAACTGTTCGGGAAATGTTTCTACGGCAAGTTCGAGAGGAATCCCATCAACCTCCGCCAGCAAGTAGGAAGCAAAATGGATCGCATCGTTT
>JABASM010000555.1:0-21360 GCA_019776545.1 Brachystomella parvula
CTTTGGAGATCAGGAAGTGGAAAGAGCAACGCTTTACACCCTACAAACTCTGCTAAGAATTTCTGCAATAAATAATTTGGAGAGCGGAAGCATTTAGCTAGAGTTCCCAAGACCTAATAATAGCATTAAATTATTTCTGCAATTAGCGTATTGCAATGCACTCCATTTACTTAGTTCCGAGTCTTCACGTTCTTCCTATAAATTTCCTGTCACTGATCTGACTCGTAATTATTTAGTCAAAATAAATTATGATACTTTTAATGTTGTTTAGTCCTACACTTAAGGAGAAAGTTATATTTTTGTTTTCATCATTAATCTTCCATTCAGCACCACAATAGAAACGATCTCAACTTTCTCCATTTCTAAAATACAAAACCTTTATTCTAAATTTTACTTTTTTGAACCTTGAATAAGTGGGGTATTTGACAGATCAGGAAAACTTATGAGCTCTTTCCCTTGCGGATCAAATTGATCCTTCTGTGCTCTGGTGGAAAGCATGAAGACTGAAACAGAAATTCATGGCTAGCATTAGCCTAAGAAGATAAATCGATTACATGATATTCTACTTTGGTTTATTTTATGCAAAGCTCCGACTTTTATCACGCACTTTCACTCTAGTCATTGTTTCGGATTAGGCCTCCTGAAAAAATTCTCAGAAAGTATACAAGGATAATCGAATGAGTAAAGGCAGAAAGCATTTTCTGTAAATTGAAATGTCAAAAATTCTTAATTTCACTAGAAACATGAAATGAGGACAAGAGTATAGAGAGACGTATCTGGAGAAACAGTAAGAGCACAGAAATAATTTTGAGGGTGAGAGAATGATAGGGGCAGCTTAAGGATATCTCCGTCATCAATTCCTGTCAAGCTAAATTAAATTGGAGTTGAAGTTCACACACCACCCACGCATCATTCTTATGATCGAGAAGACTCTCCTCAAGATCTCTCAAGAAGACCATCGGTGAAAGCTGAGAAAACTCTACTTCTCTCCTGATCAAAAAAAAAAACGAAAAAGAAAGACCATCTGCCCCCTTCTGCTTTCTCCAAACCATCCCCTCCCCTGACACTTCCACCTATTGTGTAATCCATTCAGTTTTCTATGAAAAATTGCAAGAAGCAGAGAGAGAGAAAGCAGACTGGAGAAAGTTACACTCTCCCCAGTATTATTTTTTCTTCTCTCCTTTTCCTTGTCCTCACCACTTTTCTAAGATTAGACGAAGATTTCTCGAGACGGAGAACTTGGTGTGATGGAACACCCGGGTACAAACATACACAGCCTCAACATTTTCTTCCTCTTCTCAAAATCCTGAGCCCCATAAATTCCCTTGTCTTTTTTTATCCTCAGTTGAAGTGTAACACTTGAACTTGAGACCTTCATAAATTATTTCTTGAGATTCATTGTTCCATTAGAAAGTGATTGATCTTGAGCCAATTACAATTCCTTTTGATCCTCACTCATTGAGAACTAATTATCATAGTGAATTATGATGTGGGAGTTGGTTTAGCATTCTGAACACAACAGGCCTTCACATCCTTTGGACGTATAAGTGGCTCGCTCCATTCTCTCTCCACTATTAGAATTCAAGAGATCCATTTCCTTTCATTGCTCTAAGCTTACAAGACTCCGTGAATACTTTTTTTTCTCTCTCTCCTCCTGGAAACTTTCCTTTTTTCTTTACTTTGCGGTTTATTTCTCCCCGCGACCAAAAAAAGCATATTTTTTAGCCGTGATGGTGCAAAGTTCAGGTTTAGGGAAAGTGTCCTTAGCCTTTCTTGAGTTGCCGGTGGCGGTGAAAGAAGAAGGAAGTAGGGGGAACTCAAATCCATCAAAAGATCTAACGTTAATGACCCAAACGATAAAAATTCAGAAGACGTTCTCTAACGTGTGTCATTACATGCATCACTCCCTTGTCTTGAACGAAAATTTTTATGCGTCATTTTGAAAAGGGAAAGAGAGCAGACCATTTCCTCAAATTTTTGCTTTTCTCAAATTTTATTTCTTGGATTTACGTCAACCACTCCATAAGAGTCCCACCATATCTTGAAATTCTCAAATAAAACATTGTGGTCACGACTTGCATCTTTAAGAAGAATACCACATACTCTGAAGCTTTTATCATTTTCACCAGAGCTTTGCATCCGCAAACATTATTGGAAGAAAATAAAAATTCCCTGATTTTCGGAATTAGCCCCTGCTTGTTGCTGGCGTATGAATTTTAGTGATAAATTCTAAAAGGCTCTTGTAATACTTTTAACATTTCGAAGGCATTAGCTCGATTTTTTTCGGAGGCAGTTATGGCTGTGACGGCGGCTGTTCGATTGACCACATTGAGTTAGAAAAGAAAGAATTGGATTTTGAAGAATTAAATGCCGTTCTGACAGAAGAGGAGGACATGATGATGGAAGATCTCATGGTTGATGAGGATAATAAACTTTTCGGTGGACGTAAGTGGACATTTCCTCTTCCTTTTTCTGGAGCAGCTTGATAGAGTTACAAAATCTAATAAAAATAGAAGAGACACATGACAACAGATTTCGGTCCGGGGGGCCAAGGAAAGAAAGTGCACTAAAAGTGGCCATTACGGAGGACAGTGTCCTCAAGTGGACCGAAATTTAGGAAGAGTGTTTCAATTCCACCTCCACCGACTCATCGAAATGATCCTAAAAAGCTAGCTCCTCTGAGTTGTAAAAAAAGTACAATACTATGTACATATACTTTTAGAATATCTTACAATACTAGAATCTAAAAAAAATCCAGTGCCTTTCAAGCGTCAAATTTTTTTTTTGTTTTTGCATTTTGAGCCTAATGCGACAATATTTCTTTATTCGGGAAAAAAGTAAATTTATAGACTTGTTATTCTCTTCAGGAAATTGAAGAAGCTCTTACGGGCGGTTTGTTTTATGTTTCGAAAGGGTCACATCTGTATTGGTTGGAAATCGTGTCTCCTAGGATGTTGTTAGTCTATCACATCACGCTAGATTTCATAGGTATTCCATGTATGTCCTTTTCTTCGTGCTTCAAAAAATACAAAGTTCTTCTCCAAGTAGTGTCTAACAACAATACTTGGAGAGATCTTGATTTTTAGAGGATTTGGGCTGGGTAAAGTCAGAAAGAAGACTTGGGTAATTTCGCATTGTGAGTCCCTGGAGACCTATTTTTAGAAATCCAAATCCAACAACGAGACGAAGCTCATTAATATTTCAGTGGCAGACTTCAATTCCTGTCTTCTCTCACAAAATGATAGAAGAAGAGCATCTTCTGCTTCGCTACTTCTTTCCTATAAAGGCAACAATGCTCTCCATGAATCTCATCAACCCTAAACTCCAAATGGTTCCGTTTATTCAAATTCAAGCGTAGGTTTGTGGGATGGGAAATGCAATTAGAGAGCATCTGGAGACAATGAATTATTAGCAGCAACCCACTAGAGATCTCATACGCTGAAAACCCAAAGTTCCTTCTATAAGCCTGTATTATGATCATGCAATGATGATAAGGCTCTATCTCTCCGACAGTCATACAATTTTTTACCTCGTCCTGATAAGATACTAAAACCTTTATTAATAATACTGAAATCTCGGCATGGAAAGGCCCCAGCTAGGAATGATATTTTCTGGGAAGTATTTTGCGATGCAGTTGAAAGATTACTCAGGGAAACGGTGGGGTTGAAAATGGATAGACGAAAGTGCCTTACTTCCGAGCTAGTAATCGATGTACTGAGATTTCTGATAGTGGTAGGTAAAAACTTAATTAAAATCCTAATTTTTATTAATTTTTATTTATGAGCAGACGATCGGGCTAACTGATGCTACTCTTATAGCAAATTCATATTCAACAGTCTATGGTACGGAAGTCTTCTTCTGTGCTATTGTCTTCCTCACATTCCTCATATCCCTGTCCCTTCTTCTTTACAACATTGCAGGATACGGAAATGAAGGAATCAGACAGATAAATCAAGCTGTGAGTTAGGAAATGCATTTTCAATCCTGGCCATTTAAAATAAAATACGTTTTCTAGGACATTGGGTTTCATGTATTCGGGGGACTGGTGATTTTCTCAGCCGGAATCCTAATGCAAGCCACATCAGCGACTGACCGGCCGCTGGAATTGCACCAAATTACAGTGCAAAGAAGCGTTGCAGCAGTAAGTATTGTTTGCAATGCAAACTTGCTTCAATAAAAATCTTTGTTAATCGAATTTAGGCACTTGGAATTATGAACGGGTTGATCTACTCCTTCCTCGGTTTTCTTCTCTATCAAAGAAATCAACTGACCCAGAAACATGGAGAAGGCCTGGAGTGGGAAGATCCGTTGCTACAATCTCAAGAATCAAACAAATTCGGGGCTATTTAAAAACTAATTTATTCAATTTTTCTACTATATACTTTTAGCTTTTTTTTTTCCTTCGGGAGTTTTCAACCCGCGGAAGACTGGTGAAATCGGTCGGTTTTTCATCTTAATTTCGAACGAATACAGTACAGTTTCCGTCCAAAAGTTTGGCTCCGCTTTTGTTTTTTCAGACAGCCAATAGGCTAATTCAAAACCGTATGGCACCTAAGCCATTTACTAGAAGACCTTCTTGCAAAAAATTTTTGGTGCTGAAAAATGTGTTCAATTTTTTTTTAGCACAGTTAGGCTTCCGCGGGTTAATGTTTGGCTCCAGTGAAAAATTTCTAAACTTTTTCTGTTACCAAATAAAAAAATGAAATGTGAAGATTGAATGGGAAGGAAGGCGTGTGATTTGCCGGATTCTTTTATTTACTTTTAAGTTTAATGGCAGCAGCCAAGCGGAAAGGAAAAGAGAAAGTTGAAGGTCGAAATAGCCTTGATCTTTTAACTTGACATAGGGAAAGGCCTCTCAGTTTCCCATGAAGAGTGAATTGAAAGAGACTGAATACGACAAGTTCAGAATGAGGAAAAGGTGGCGGTGGACGTGAGGAGCATTCAATCAAAATAAAACTCTAAGATAAAATCAAGTATTGACTGCTATACTACTACTGGTCAGAAGAATGAGAGAATGCCAAAAAGGGGAGCTTTCTCCAAGGAAAAGCAGGAGACTCCAAAATGTTGAGAATAAATCATGAAATCCCAAACAACGTCAAACGAAGTTCAAGGGTTTTAAAAATATGTCACAATGTACTCTATAAGAGGCTCGACTACTATAAGTATGATGCATGCTGCCTAGATTACCGAAACTGCTCTGCGCAATCATTGATTGGACGTCAATGCAATCAGCCTTTATCTCTACCTATTCTCTCCAAATTGTATAATTCTTAGTATTTAATCGCCAAACCCTACTTCGTATTCCACCACTTCATTTTCAGTCTTCTGTTGAAACAAATTCTAATTTCTCCTAGCGAAATGAAGGTTTTAATTGCGGTGATCCTGGTTGTTGCCATCGTTGGATGCGCAAACGGTAAGACATTTACATTCTGAAAATTTGAGTTTAAAAAATCAATTTTAATTTCTGAAAATAGCTCAGCAAACCTACCCAACGGAGCCAACTCCATCCTCTGATTTTGAGGTTTGAAATTTTTCTTACTTTTTTACATTTTCTGTTAAACTGTCCTACTAAAGTCTAATTCGATTAATTTTAGTGCCCAAACAAAGAAGAAGGATATTACGCCCACCCGACGGATTGTTCTGCCTTCTACCACTGCATTTTTGGAAACGCTTGGTACAAACGCTGTGCTCCACCACTCCAGTTCAACCCAGCAACAAAACAATGTGACTACGAAGATATTGTGAAATGCAAACCTGGACAGTAATTATTCAACAGTTTTTTCGTTAACCAAATTAGTTTTCCAAATTTACTCGATTAAAGTATCAACTTTTGCAAATTAACTAAGCATATTTCAATTGGCAACCCAACGGCTTAATTGGAGTTGATCCAACTTTCTGTCATGCGCTGGTACCTGTACTGGTAGTGTCTAATGATAGGTATTTTTGCTGCTGCCAGTAACTCACCTGTGCAGTTGCAATAATTAAAATTCCATAAATACATTTCCTTCCAATTTACGATCCAGAATAATCTAACAGAATTTAACCGTAGGTGCAATTAGCCACCCCTCATCCAAATTCCTGCAGATTTTGTGGCGATTAATTTATGAACCATCCGAAACCTGAGCTGATCCTCCAACTAGCTACATCAGCGCAGTCGATAATATTTCCTGGGAAAGGAGAAGGCAAGTCGCTTATGGGACTGAGCCCCTCCGATGGATTTCAATGAAACATGGCTGGATCGTTAGTACTCACCAGTACCTCCAACTTTTGTACAGGGCCTAGGTGGGGCGTTGACCTTTTGTGACCTTTGAGGGTCACCAAAGGTCACAGGCAAGCGATACGTCAATCGATAGGGCTTGGTCTGCTGATTCCAAACAAATACCATACTTGACACTTCTGACTTAAAACATGGCCGCTTGAGGTCGCAAAGTGTAATGCAGAGCATTTAATGACCTCTGGCGGCCATGTTTCAAGTCAAAAGTGCCAAGTATGATGTATTCCCAGAATCAGGAGACCAAGCTGGTTCGATTGATGTATCACTTGTCCGGATCCATGAGGTCAAGGTACTGACCTTTGGTCACCTGTAAGGGTCACTTAAGGTCAATGCCCCGCCTAGGCCCTGTAAAAAAGTTGGAGGTACTGGTGAGTACTTACGATCCAGCCAGGTTTCATTGAAATCCATCGAAGGGGCTCAGTCCCATAAGCGACTTGCCTTCTCCTTTATTTATCTTGACTTAATTCTTCAATAGAGGCTCCTGTGGATAAGCAAACAAAGGAATGAATTTCAAATATGAATTCCGCTCTGAATCGCGTCCTTATCATCAGCTTGGATTCCAACAAATATAAGTTAAAAGCTATTATTTCGAAACGTCAAAGAAATAAACAAGGATTTTCTGTTGGGTAACTCGTCTCCATTCAATGATCTGCTTTGTTGAGTCCGCTATTGACTGGTTGAATCTGCCAAAAAAAAAGTGAGGCCGGGTTCTCTATTATTATTGAAGTGAAGTTCTCAACTTTCTTTCTACCTTTCACTCATCATCATCATCCCCGTCATTCACTCCACCCCCTCATTCCTCTAAAGTTTTCTTTTACAAAAGCGTCGGTAGCCTCACTTGACAAGCTCGAACATTGGTTTCTCGCGGCCAGTGGGCCAGTCAGATAAGTTTCAAATGTTTTCAGCTCTGGAAAAAATGTTATCAGATAGCTTTGTTCATTAGCAGGAAATTCATTTCTAGGGAACACTTATAAAATTTTCCACGCTGTTTGATCTTTGATACAGAAATCAAAGATTAAATTCCAAGTATTTATAATTAATTTAATTTAAATTAATTAAAATTTCAAACTACTTGAATCTAGATTTTATCACCTGGGTTTGTCGGATAGCCCAAGACTCTCAAGGAAAGTGTACAGAGCCCTTAGCTTTAAGTCCGTGTAACTTTCACCAATGTCATTGTACTCCCATAAGAAAACTTTCTCCACACTGACTTCAGGTTAACGACACTATATAAACGTAGCTTCCAACTGCATCATCCGATTGTTATCAAACTGTCAAGAAAGGCTTTATTTACCACTATCCATTTTTCTCAAACTTATGGCATATCCCAAGAATTATGAGAGGGGAAATATAGTTTATGGTGGCTAACCCATTTGACAGGAAAAAAAGTCCTATCACAACCGGGTCATAGATCAAATGGGCTTAACTTTTCGCTTGAATTTACAATTTACTCCCATTCACCATTCCTCAAAAAATGACGTGATTTGCATGTTTTTAGTCCACCAAAGGGGAAATGGAAATTACTGATGACAATTTTCCGTTGAACAGTTCTGTTTTAAAGGTATATGAGTTAAAAGTCTGGTGTCCACAGAAAATCTCCAATCCAAAAATCTCGAAACCAAAAATCTCGATGATGATCCTTACCCCAGCGGTCACTTAACTAATGGACTCAGACTAATGAATAGAAAACAAGCAGTTTTCAAAATTTTTGTAGGATTTTTTTTAAAAAGCAATTTTATTTCTACCCGGACTCGACGCTGGTGTACGTTTAGTAGTGAAGTCTGTGTAAAAATAAAAAAACCAAGGGCGGTCACATTCCAATAAATATTTTAGGGACGGAACGGAGTACTGGGCTTGTACCAAAATCAAAAGCGAACCGATAAATTTCATTCACTTTACCGTTTGGCAATATTCATAAAGAAGTTTTGGTTTGGAGATTTTCGGGGGGAGCCCAAAGTCGGGCCCCTATCATGCTTGCATATCCCCCATCATATCCACAAAGTTGAGGACCCATGAGGACTCAGTTGGGATGATCTAAAAGGTAAAGAATCGGTAGATTACATATGCAAATTATGTTAACGAGATAATCAGCATTTGGGTGATAATTTTGGCTAAAAAATATCCTATTTTGTTTTGTGTGAGTTTAGAAATATAATTGCTTTTAATGCAGTATGTTCTCCAAAACAATGATGCAGAGCATAGTGAAATTAGGAATCGATACTATAGAACTGAAAGTCAACGGGGATCAAGTCTTGAAAAGCTGAGGATTTACCATTAACTTCTTCATCTCACTTTCACCCTCCTCTCACTCCCATCCTTTCTCCGGCTTTCTCCTATGAATTCTTTATGAACCTCTGTTTTCCTCACCCTGAATCCTTGAACATCCCTCTTGCATTAATAATATTCGAGAGAAAACTGTCATATTATGCAGGGAAGGAAGAGTGTGAATCCCTGCTCCTCACTTAAGAACCAACTGCACATACCAGCCACCATCATCTTCTACCTTTACTCCAAGAATGAAGGGGGTGAAACCCAGGAGATCTCCTTTGAAACAGATTTTGGGGATTTTTACAGCGTTTTCATTTCCTTCTTTTAGAAGCATTTCCTAAATTCAAATCTTGAATAATAGCTGCTTTCTCCCCCTCGGAACCACAGAATGCAATTCCCCTCCTCTATCATTTCATTCCAATGGGCATTTCTCCAGATGTCTTCTCCAGATTGAGGATGTCCAAGGAAGGGGCATAAAACGTCGGATTGAGTTAGATTCCTTCTTTCCTTCAAATCCCCAGCTTTACAATGGGCATTTCTCCAGATGTCTTCTCCAGATTGAGGATGTCCAAGGAAGGGGCATAAAACGTCGGATTGAGTTAGATTCCTTCTTTCCTTCAAATCCCCAGCTTGAGTTATTGCCTCGGAGAACTAAAGTTCTTTGGCATGAACATCTTGCTTACAAATCAAATCCGAAATTATTCCTTGATAACTTACTCAAACTTTAATAACTTCCTTTATTCGTTACATAGATTCCTGTAAAATTAACCATAAATATAAACTCTTAAATTACTTTGTAACGCCGCAACTGCTCATCGGTTCCAGTTCCTGTTAGCAGCAGTGTGCTCGGAATATTTAGGCGTTGTCCTGTACTTTGGAATCTCCCTATCACGATCCCGCTCACCTCGATGGTGATGACTGTGACCATGATGATGATGGTGGTGGTTTTTTGGGCTTTCTCGATCATTTCTGTGATTATGATCGCTTCTATCATTTCTGTGATTATGATCGCTTCTTTTTTCTCTTTCTTTTTCTTTCTCGGCGTTAGCCTTCGTGACGGCCTTGATGTAGATTTGAGCTAATTTAGTAGAATCGAAGTCAGTGAATTGAGAAACAAAAAACCAGAGATGCCTGTCGCAAAACAGAATGAAGTTAGATTTCCGTAAGAAAATTGAACAATTTACTAACTTAAGAAACTTACCCTTCCCATTCCTTAGACTCCAAAGGGTTCTCGTATTTGGAAATGCACTTCTGAATCTGATCACCAATTTCGATGAGACACTTCCTGGCGTTACGTATCTGATCTTTTTCTGATAAAGTCAAATCCGGATTATCCAATGACTTAAGGGCGTGTTTCACGGGTCTCATTTTCTCCTTACACTGGAATAAAAATAGAAGCATTAAGAATTAGTTACTCCTACACCCTCACAGGAAAAGAAAATGGATAAAAAGTTTTACCATATTGAAAATTCCTGGATCAAGCCCAGTCACAGGCGCTGGAATAGCTTTTTCCTTATTTAAAACAGTCAGCTGCTTCGGTTTACGGGGTTTCCTCTCTTTCTTCACGGCTACTCCGTTAGTCTTTACCTTGGCAGCGTTCTCAGTCACTTTGATCCCATTTTTGTCAGACTTTTTCCTCTCCTTCTTCCCTTTTTTGTTCTTCACCTGTAAAAAAAAAAAGATTTAAAATGAGAAAATGAATAAAAACTTGGAACTTAATTATAAATATAGAGTAATTTTAATAACTCACGGTTGCTGTTAAGGCCAAATGCTTTTTGATAACTTTGAAAAGATACTCAGCACGAGCTTGCACGTGTTTGAGTTGAGGTTTCTTTTCCTTTTCAGTCTCAAGAAAAATTTTCGACGTGAGGAGGGGATCAGAATTTCGAATAGTTTCCCAGGCACCTGTGCCGTACTCCCAAACACCATGGAGAAGCCTCGTGTCCTCTTCGGGACCCCACTCTACATCATACATAGGAACTCGGGCTCTGGAGGAAAACATTTTGTAAGAAATCAGAGAATGGCCGCTTTAGGAATAAAATCTGCACTTACTTCAAGTCAAACTTCCAATCCTTTCTCAGCTGCGGATCCTTTGGCATGATGTTTCCTAAAGGCTTCAATTCCTCCAAAGCAGTAGACAGCGTTCGAGCATTCACATTGACCCCTGCTACTTTAAAGGAAGGACTTGGATTTTTCTTTTTCCCCTCCAGAGTGACTCCGTCTTTCACCACGACCTCTTCCTTGATGTGTACAGGACCGTTGCTTGCATTTGCCTTCGAAGAAGTCACAGCCTCCTGCATAAAGAGTAGACAGCTCTTTAGTAAAGTTAGTCATAGAATAGAGGATAGTGAAGATTCTGAACTCACCTCACACCCACGGATTAGCTGCTCCCCCAATTTCTTCAGTTCAGGAATCGCCTTTGCATCCATCCCACAGTCTTTAGCGATGAGGTCAATACGAGTCAACGGTTTCGGGAAACGTTTGAAACTCTTGATGAATTTCCGAATCTGATTATCGGAGAAGAACTTCTCATGAGCTTTAGGCCTCCCGCGTTTCTTTGGTCTCCCGTCATCTGAGTCAGATTCTTCTTCACTTGATGCCTCCTTCCCATGTTTCCGCTTCCTCGCTCGCTTGATCTTGTTAAGGGCGTCGCTATAGCTGGTGGTGTTCCCATTAGTGTCTGTGGTACCAGTTCGGGGTCTTGGCGGGAGGTAAAGATCAGCCATTTCCTTTTCTTTCTCTTCCGCTTCAATTTTAAGACGGACGTCTTCTGGAATGATGCTGTCCCATTCCTTGGACTTTGGCTGCTCTGGTAACTCCTCCTCCGTGACGGCAAAGGTAACTGAGTTAAAAGCGGAGAGAAGCTCATCCCCTGGACGTTTCCCAGGATACTCACTCGTCTCTGCTCGCTTTAGAATTTCGTCAATATCACAGACATCCTCTCCTTCGTGCTCTTCTTCCTTAAATAGTTCCTCAGCGCCGAACTTGAGTATAGCATTGAGTTCTTCTTTGTTGAAAGGGGTTCCAGTTTTTGAGCCTTTGTCTAGAACTGTTCTACCTGTCGTGTCCATACGTTGAATGACTAAATGATCCAGCACCATCTTCTTTTTCGCCCTTTCCACGATGTCCTCTTCCACTGAACTTTTGGTTACGAGACGGTAAATGTTGACTTGATTCTTCTGCCCAATACGATGCGCCCGCGCTTGAGCCTAAAAATTGATTGGATGATAAGCTTTTCAGGGCTTCATTATAAAGGAATTCTGATCGCTTACCTGCAAATCATTCTGAGGATTCCAATCCGAGTCAAATATTATCACTGTATCGGCGGTGGCTAAATTAATGCCTAAACCACCAGCACGAGTAGAGAGTAGGAAGCAGAAATCTTGGGACCCTTCAGCGTTGAAATGGTCCAAAGCCTGTATAGAACATCACCAAAATTAATTACATGACTAAAAGTTTTGTCTTCCGATTTCTAAGCTCTCACCTGCTTTCGGAGATCACCTTTAATTGAGCCATCCAGTCTTTGGAACGAAAACCTGCGCTGTTGAAGATATTCAGCGATGATATCCAACATCCGCACCATTTGAGAGAAGATGAGAACCCGATGTCCAGTTTCTTTTAGTCGAACGAGTAGCTTGTCTAGAAGCATCAATTTCCCACTTCCTTTGATGAGATGATTAACGGAATCATTGTTGGAATTCTCGTCTTGTCGAACCAGCATAGCATGGTTGCAGCACTTCTTCAGCTCCATCACAACGTTAATGAAGGAGGAAACAGAACCCTTATTTCCCTTACGAAGCTGTGTGTAATTTTTCGTAAGGATCCACTTATAGTATTGCTTCTGTATAGAAGTCATGTCTACTCGCAGGATTTGCTCGACCTAAAATTCAAGCGAGACTTCATTATAACCATAACAATCGTACTTTATTAACCATGAACTCACCTTCGAAGGAAGCGATTTCTCAACATCCTTCTTCACTCGCCGAAGGATAAAGGGCTCTAATTGTTTATGAAGTCTCTCATATCCTTTCTGGGCTGCGCTGTCATGCTCTTGTTCGAATGATTCCCAGTCGTCGAACTTGTGTGGCATGATAAAATGTAGCAAACACCAGAGTTCTTTCAACGTGTTTTGTAGCGGAGTCCCGGTAATGAGAACCCTGAAATATAAGAGAAATGGTTTCGAGTAAATGAAATCATTGCGGGACTATCAGAATGGGATGTGCGAATTCCAAAATTTCTTGAAGAAAAAAACCAGAAAATCGGTAGTACAATTTTCAGACATACCTATGATTAGTATTAAACTCTTGCAAAGTCTTATAAAGTAAGGAGTCTCCATTTTTGAGTCGATGAGCCTCATCAACCATTAGAACTGCCCAAGGGATGGACTCCAGGAAATGCTTATCTTTGAGAATGATTTCGTATGTGGTAAGGATAGCGTTGAATTTGAGTTTTGTATTGTACGACTTTGCATACCAGTACCATTCATATTCCCGAATCTAAGAATCACAAGAAACTTTCAGTAACTGGCCTAAACAGTCCTACTAATTTTTACTAAAGAGCTTACGATGTCCCTGGATGGTACATCACCCAAATACGTGACTACGTTGAGCTCAGGTGCCCATTGTGCAAACTCCTTCTGCCATGCAGTCATAGTGGACAACGGAACAACAAGGAGGAACGGCCCATACAAATTCTGTGTCTCGAACAAATAGGAGAGGAAACAAATACTCTGGATTGTTTTGCCTAAGCCCATTTCATCAGCTAGAATTACTGAGTTTTCTTTGCACCAGGAATGGATCAACCAATTCAGACCGTCTAATTGATAATCCCTCAAAATTAAATTCTGAAAAAAATTGTAAAATTAAATTCAAATCCTTGAGCTTTCGAAAGAGCTCATAAATTTGTTTTGCTGTACCGAGTCATCACCCTTCATATATTCCGGCTGCACTTTAGTTTGAGAAAACTTTGGTCGTGATCGGAGTGATTTTGAGGAACCAGATGGAGTCCTATTGGAACTTTCTCTCCTCTTATACGCCTCAATGACCTCTGGATTTCTGGCAGCGATTAATTTTCCACTTTCCCAAGTTGCCTCAGCGTAGGAAAGATTTTCCCACTTCACGTAGTACTCAACTTCGTTGTCGTCTGTTCTATGCTCCGCTACAATTGTAACGAATGGCATAAGTAAAATTCTGACCTGAACTGCAACGCTGACGCTCATACTTACCAATTATCCTCTCAGCTTTAGTATAAGATTTTGCTAATTCCTGCTGTAACTCCAGCTGACACTCGTAGTATTCAATATCTTCCGGATTCGCAGCTCTTTTCCACCTGTTCAGCTCATCCTCTTTCTATTAGAACATCAAGAGGAAACGTTATTCTCGCGCTGATTATTACCCCTTTGCAGCTGAAGCTCACCTTGCAATAATTATCTAATTTCTTTAGCCCTTTCACATTGTTGGCCTTAAGCGTGTCAATAGATTCCCAAGTATTGTGGAGGTTGGACAAAGTGCTCCATTTGATGAAAAACTGAGTCTCAATCCCAACTTCCTCGGGCAACAGGTCGTTAGGGTCGCCATTTTCTTCAACAGCGTAGATGGTCGTCCCACTCCCGGTCGCTAGGGACAAGAAAAACAAAAGGTTTAGACCGAAGTTTTAGACCAATTCATAGCACAGAGGAACCATAAATGAAGGATAAATGCGATTGCCAAAATATGGTTTCAGCATTAAGAACGAGACCGCACGTACTGATACAACTGACGAGGTGGCCTCCTTTATGAGACAATGTCCAGGCTATTGCTAGTTTATAATTGTAATCCAACTTGGCAACATCGCACCCCTGGGTATGGTGCACAGTTACACGGATGTATGACAGGAGGATGTGCTGAAGCTCATCAAAAGAAAAATCTGGCTCGCGCCGAATAGGCCATCAACTGCCCACAAATACAAACATAGCCTTTTCAAAGATATTTCATTTGCAAAATCTAAAAGGCAGAGCGCTTCAGGAGAGCCCAGTTTCATATCAGACGAATGCAAAGGCCTTGTACCGTTTTTATGTTCGGAAATGTTAACTGTATCGAGCTTTAGGCTTTTCCCTTCTGGTTCAACCATTCCACCTTATGGCGCTAACAGAGATTTAGAGCGCGCAGGTAATGACTGTGAAGAGCGCTTCACGCAAAACCTGTACCATCAGCTTGCGGATAAGGTGATTCCTCAACAGAGTTCAGCTACTGAGAAGAGAAATACTGAAGAAATCACCTCATTCTCAACTTCTTTGTGTATTATCGTATTATTGTGCAGGTATTCCGCAACCAACATTTTGGCCAGATAAGGCTATAGAACGCTCACCCTCTTAACATAGCGAAATGATTTCCCGTAAAACATCAAGCCATTGAAACCGGGCGGTCAATGTTGTTAACTATGGAGAGTGGAAATCATCAAACATGACTACTTGCACATGGTTGTCTACATTCGCGGCGAATTCTCGAACGAGAACGATAAGTAAATAACGAATAGTACCGCACGTTTACCTAGACGGGTTACGCAGTGGTCTGGATTAAAGATTTGCCCAACAGTTTTGCGCTATTGCGTTAAAATGTTCCCGTGTCAAATTACGACGAACAAGCAGACTTGTTTCTCAGTATCGGCGATTGCTGCTTCGCTTAGTGTTTCTTCGGAAGCAAGTTAAGTGTGTTCCGTCGCATTAATAAAGCGCCATCAACGAGGAGAAGCGCGTGCTATCCATCATCGAAGAGAAAGATTAAAAAGGTAGAGCTAGTCAGAAATTACAATGGCAAAAGCGAGACACTTCAATGGTTTAACTAAACGCATTTCGTTTAACACAGCTACTATCCGCAGCAAGTTAGAACGTATTTGCAGGATGGAAAACCTACTTCGCTGATTGAAACTCGTTCTTGTCTCGACGAAACGCATGTTAACTTCTCAATTGCGTGCTATCCGGCATCGAAGACGAACATTGAACAGGTATAGCGAGTCAGAAATCACAATACCAAAAGCAAGACACTTCCACGTTTAAATAAAACTCATGTTGCTTAACATGACTACTATCCGCAGTAAATTGAAAAGCATTTGCTAGACGGAAAACCTACTTCGCTGATGGAAACTGTATTTTTTTATTTTTTTCTCGATAGAACGCATGTTAACTTCTCAAAGGCGTACTATCCATCACCGGGGAGAAACGTTCAACAGGTATAGATGATCAGAAATTAATTACAATGCCAAAAGCGAGACACTTCCCTGTATAAATAAAACTCATGTTGCTTAACATGGCTACTATCCGCAGTAAATTCAAAAGCATTTGCTAGACGGAAAACCTAATTCGCTGATGGAAACTGTAGTTTTTTTCTCGATAGAACGCATGTAAACTTCTCAAACGCGTACTATCCATCACCGAGGAGAAACGTTCAACAGGTATAGATGGTCAGAAATTACAATGCCAAAAGCGAGACACTTCCATGTTTAGATAAAATTCATGTTTTGTTTAACACGGCTACCACCCGCAGTAAATTCTAACGTATTTGCTAGATGGAAAATCTACATTGCTGACGGAAACCGATCTTCTTTCTCAATACTGTTAACTTCTCAAAGGCGCTTTTTTCATCATCCAGGAGAAACATTCAACAGGTATAGCTGGTCAGAACTTACAATGCCAAAAGCGAGACACTTTCATGGATAAATAAACCCCGTTCGTTTGACACGTTTACTAATCGCAGCAAACTCGAACGTATTCGCTGGGCTACAATGAGAAACCTACTTCGCTTACAGAAACTGCATTTCTTTAATCCATAGAACACATGTTACTTCTCGAAAACGTGCTATCCATCATCGAAGACAAACATTAAACGGGTATGGCAAGAAATTACACGTCTGTTGGACTATTATGGAAGATCTGCTTTGCTGAAGGAAACTACAGAAATGAGCAGTCCTTTCCTCGATAACATAAAGAAGATCTAAGAATGAATTCTAGTAAACTTGAAGGCAGATAACACACCAAATAGGTAAAGCTGGTTGGAAAGTGCAGCCTAAAAAGCATGCGACTTCACTGTTTGCTCGAACGGCATGGATACTATCCGCAACAAATTCGAAAGTGTTGACCGACTGTGTGGAAGACTAACCCTTGCTCTGAAAAAACCTATCCGCAAAGAACGCTTTGTAACGTTCTCATACAGTAACCTTAGAATGACATTAGTACGCGTTGGGTATACTGCTGAATTAGTTTTCAGAAAGTCGATTGAATTCCCTGAAGGCCAGACTCGAGTATAATCCAGGTCTCGGAGCGGAATGTTGGTTTGTCTAGCTGATTTGTAGCTTTAGTAAGAGGAGACACAAGAAATGGACAAGCCTTAACGTTGTTTGATTATTTCCACAGAACACGTAAGGATTGCACGGAACGAATTCGCGGCAAGCTTCAAGAGAGCATACCTGAGGCGGTGCACGGCTAAAATTGCTGAACGCGATGGTTGGTCTATTTCGCCGTTGCTTATCACATCGGCAACACTGGAAATACGATAACATTGATGCACTGCACGGTAAAAATTATCTGCAAACGCGTAAACTCTGTAAATGGTCGTTTCCAGTCCGTTATTTCTGAAAATGTGATTTCAGATTGGGAAGTTTGGCAGAAAACAACCATAAGAGAGGAGTTTATATAGGGGACAGCATATTTGCACAGAGGGCTCTGTGCTAATACATGAATAGATGCTCGCGGCTAGACGAGCTTAGTAAGTTGGAGCAATCGTTGGCAAGTTATTACACCAACCAAAGGCGAAACCAATTAAAAATTGGTCACCCTAGGGTCAGGTCAAATGCTGCCTAACATTGCGTTTCCTCTGCGTAATCGTGCTTTAGTAGATTTAATTTACTTACTTTGGGGTAGAGGGGGCAGCACCGCATGGAACCGCTCTCACGCACGACGTACACGCACATGGTGACAGGTGATTAGTGCGCAAGATTGGTATTGGTCCAGCCGAATCTCTCCAGATTAGGTCGCCATCTTGATTTCAATGTCATCGGGTCGTCTGTGGGGACACCTTGCGTGCACAGCTACCTGTTTTAATATTATACGTACTTGGAATTGGCTTATATATATATAAAAACCATAATTTTCACTGAATTTGGAAAAGAGCCGAGGAAGATTACGTCACTGAATGGAATGCGGTCGGCTAACCGGACGACACCATGGTCAATAACAAGTCATCCACTTTTAAGGTGAACACAATTATTCGGGCATCTTCATTCGAAATTAGAATTCAACAGCAGAAACTTTCTTCGAGAACAAATAAATTGTTCTTTGACCCAGAACATAGGAACTGAATTTTAGTTGAGTCTAGTAGAAGGCCTGGGTTTAGGCATACACACCCCTATAGTTGAGAATACCAACACCCTAATAGAGGGATGACCTTGACATTGAAGCCGGTTAAATCAGCCGGTATGTAAACAAACACTGCCGGCTGAAAATCGTATGCTATATAATTCTAAGAATGGCAAGAGATGATCCTAGGATATGAGCCCTTTCTTAACTCTGAACCAAATTCTGGCCTTCGCACATCCCTTATTAAATTAATTAGAATTAATTAAAAATTACTAACCTCCTTTTCTTCCTTGTCGAATATCCAAGATTTTTTCAATTGTGTCAACATGTTCCTCTGGTTCGACTTCTGCCTCATCTTTTTCATCTTCTTCGTCGACACTCATTTCCTCATCTTCCTGATCACTCTCATCCTCCTTGTAATTAATTGGAATATTTCGCTGTCTCGTAAGCGAAGGTGGTTCTGAGGAATCGGATTCTGATGAGCTCTGGGACTCCGGTTCATTATTCTGGAGATCAGGGGACTCGTCCTCCGACACTGAGGACTCTGAATAAGATCGTCTTCGTTGACCGGCATCAGGTGACTCTTCTCCGGAAACAGATGATTCGGACGAGGTGGATGAACTGCTACTATTTTCATCCTGAAATCATGATAAAAATAAGAAGCCTGTTCAATTGGAAGCTAAACTCTACATGTTCTATGGAGTAGCTCCTGTCTGCAAATGAATGAGTACGCTGCTACTAACCATTTGTTACTTGCTTTTGGTAAACTGACATTCAATTTCAGCCACAGCAACACTGCAAGGTAATTGAACACGTAGAACTCGACTGTAAAAAGTATTTCAAGAATGGAAACAAAATGGAGAGCGCACCGTATGACTACACGCCTTTAGTTTTCTGAAGTGAGACAAGGAGAGGACGACAGAGCAGAGAAGGTCGACAGATAAAACTTCTTCTTCGTCTCACTTACTTCAAAAGCGCAAGCTTGAGACTCAGGGGTCTCTACCCCGTTATTTCAGCAGGGTTTGCAAGACGAAATTATCCGAAAAGAAACACGGTTAAAATCACACCTTCTCACACCAAAACTCCAATTTACATTAGTTTCAGTACAGTTTTCTGAAGCATTTAAAGTCAAAATTCTTTCGCGCCAAGAAAAAACTAAGTTTTCTTTCAACTCTAACTTTACAAAATTCCTTAAAACATAGCAGCTCCCAACAAAAATTCTAAGAACAGAATTCCTCCTCTTGTGCGACCTGTATTAAGCTTTTGCCTTCTTACTAAAACTTAAAAAAAAAATTAAGCTGAAAAAACTAGCCATTAGAGCAGCAGCATGGCCTCAACAAACACAAGGCGGAATTCAGAGTAACAAGGCAAAATTTCAAGACATAAAAAATAACTCTACAGTATATTTCATATTCGTCTGTGCTTTTTGAAAGAGAAAAATCAAAATACGACAGCGCCTGATCTCATCTTCAAAAATTACGTGCAGATCCGTCTCCTCCGCTTTTGAAATTCTGCTGGCTAGGCTTTGACAGGGTCTTGAGCTAAGTCAGCCGAACAGCGCTAGTGGAAATCAAATACTCGACCGATTCGTACAATAATAAGATTTATTTAGTTATTTTTTAGACAGGATAAATCAGTATTCAGACGGATTCTTAAAAATATTTCGGTTATTGGAAACCCTGGCTACTTGAAATTGAGGAGTTGCCAACCAACCTGGTTTATCACCCACCCTCCTGATCGCCATTATTTGCACTAGCATCTGCCATATGCTGCGTATAAAACTGTTCTAAGCAGACAATGGCGGAATCGATCCCGTTTTTTTGGTATGAAGTTCGTTCGGGGATTTCTGGGCTCTAGGGGAAAAAGGTTCTCGCAGTCACGTGAAAGACTGAAACAGGGTTGGAAAGGACAGAAGAGATACAACTCCGTTTAGGATGCCAACCCTGCTACCTTCGATTGTGGTTTTATTCATCGGTGTCCTCTTCTTTTTTTCGTGAATGTCATGACTCGAACTCGAAAATCAAAAATTTTGATTTTCGATTTCTTCTTTCTAAAATGGATTTAATCCATTCTATTCTTTCCCTTCTCTGAACTGTACTTTTAGGGATTTAGAGGGCGCGGGACAAGGAGTAAAAGTCTGCGTTTTCTATCAAACTGCGTTCAACTATCGGGTGTTCAAAGAAATACTGATACCGAAGAAGCCTTTTATCTTTTTTGAAATTCATTTAATCTGTATTCCTAAAACTTGTCTGAACAGTTTCAGTTCAAGTAATTTAGCTTTAACGGTGCATCAATTGCTGAAGTCGTGCTGCTAAAAAAAAATCAGAAAACTAGTTTTTTTAATTTTAAAGAAGTGAAAGAGAACGCACCGTGTACTATGAGAATGCGATCTGCGAATGCGAGAATGCGAAGTCTGATCAGACTTTGATTTGTCTTAAAAATCCGAGTAGCCTAATAACAAGAGAATTCTAGAGACGACTCTTCTTCCATGCATCTTCTTTGGGAAATACTGAAAAATGGTTTCCTTACCCTTGGATTTTTTTTTAAAATATGGCAGCCAGGAATCTAAAACACGCTTTATAGTAGAAGCATTTAAAAACTTTAGTTTGCCTCTCATCAGATGCTATTTATTTAACTAATAAGAACTTTAATGGGCATCGAACGGATTTTCAACACCTGCACAAAAAAGCCGATTACTTTATGTTATTCACCAAATAAATCCCAGGGATCTTCCATACAACTCGTCTCAAAGTTTTGACTCTATTTTTTAGAAGTACTTTAGTTGCTAATTAATAGTGATTATTGTTTCCAAATCAGACGCTCATTCTTGGATGAGTTTGGTGACTAGCAAATGTGTATACAGGCAGCAAAAGAAGAGAGAAAGTCCGATCCGCTCAACGAAACGAGGAGAAAGCGTTTTTTTTTATCTGTAGCAATGCTGATGGTTTATTATTTTATCAAAAATAGTAGAACATTTAGCAGTTTTTAACAGCATGTTTTTTTTTTTTTTTTGAATTTAAATGGTGACATGGTGTAAAGGTAAAAAAAATTTCCGAAAAGCTGAGAAAATTAATAGACGAAGGGAGCAGCATATGGACCAGCAGGAACGGCATAGCCAGTTGCGATGATTCCACCAGTAGACCCAAAGCGGCGAATTCCAGTACTCGTGCTGGCAGCGAAAGGTCCATGGAGATTCGGGGCGTTGAGTCCAGAGTAAAGGACTTGAGCTGAGGCAACGGCAATGAGGGCCAAAACGAAAATCACCTGGAAAAAAAGAACTTAAAATTTTCAACAATACTTTCCAACAAGCGCTGCTCCGCCGAACTTACGTATTTAATCATGTTTAGTAAATTTGAGGTGAAGCTCCTGGGCTTTTTGATTGCGAATGGAAACGAGAAGATTGACTGATACTTACCTGGAGAACTCAGTTCCTTTTTATACGAATTGGTTTAATCATGGTAGACCTTCGCCAAAATAATTCTAAACCCTT
>JABASM010000556.1:0-21352 GCA_019776545.1 Brachystomella parvula
TAATTCCGGTCTACTTAAAAAATTATTTTTTCATCCAAATAAGTTTGAATACCTCGGAAGGTTTTAAACAAAATGTATGTGGGTCGCTCAAAGTTTCATTCCCCTCATGAGTTTACTAAAGGCCTCATTCTCGGGCTTGTGAAAAGCTGAAAAGAAATCGCTTTGAGGTAAATATTTTTCAAAAAAAAAAAAATTAAAACATTCAAAAGTTGAGAAAATGACGTGGAGGGCTCCACTAGCAGCGCTAGTGGGATTTTATTAAGTTTTAGGGAGCAAGGTGGATTTTTTTGCTTTTATTTTTGTCCGTATTAATTTGAAATTACATAAATTTACGTAGGGGAAAATCATCAGAAAAAGTTGAGCGACTAATTAAGGCGGAAGAGCGTGATTTAGTTTTTGACGGTCAGAGCTCTGCTATCACTTCGGGCATTGTGATTACGTGGAGGCGAGTGAAAGCCTATTTTCACGCAACCAACACTCGCCATGAAAATAGAAAATTTCATTTTCTACTTTCACTCTCTCATCTTGAGTTTTCAATCAGGAGTTAGTAATGAATTGCTTTTTTTTTCTCCTTCACAGAACACCCGTAATCATTGGGATCGTGGCTGGAGTTTTCCTCGTCCTATTTCTCATTATCATCACGTCCTGCTACTTCTGTTCCTGTTGTTTCTTTTATAAGAAGCGGAGAGCCCACTTACCTGGAGGTAAGTAAAAGTCTAGAGAGAGAAGAAAGCCGATTTAAGCCACTCACTCACTCAAGCCTCATAATTTCAATGAACGCCTTACCTCTCCTATCTCTTTTCTATTAGTGGAGTAGGGGTAGTATACTGTTCTGGCAGTCGTGCTGCTTTTTGAGGCAGGAGAAAGTGAGGAGAGGGAAAGTTAGGAGTTTACTCTCTCCCCTTTCTCCTTAAGATCCAATTTTATCACTCAGGAGAAACATGACAGTAATGTGATGTCTATTTGGGTTAGGTTCTAACTAACCCTATCTTCCTTGGGAAAATTTTCTCTCTTTCTTTTATTTTTTTTGAACTTTCACCGCGAGTGGAGAAAGTGAAGAAAATAGGCCACACACGACCACCTTTGAGATAAGGGAACACTGGTTTGTCAGGATGAATCAGTAAATCAATTTATCACTTTGTTCTTCTTCCACCTCCTCAATTTTCAATACCATTATCCCTGTCAAGGTAATCAAGGGAAAAATTCAATACCCCCCCCCCCCTCATCATCCGATGATTTTAACAGTGAATATTTTACACCCTTCCAATATCAATATGCCTGAAGGCTCCCCATTTAAACCAACAAATTTAGAAATAAAAAAAAAACTGCAAAAAAAAAACAAATATACTAAAGAAAAAAACAGGAAAAAGTACAATATACAAATAAAGAAGAAAATACACACTCAAGCGATTGAACCGAAAAAAGGTTGTATTTTTAAGTTGACGAAAATCAACGTTAAATAAGTTAAAATTACATAACATTAAATCAAAAATTAACAAATTAAATAATTTTAGAATCAGGGTATTAAAAATTCAATTGCGGCAGCGACTAACGCTTCACTCACCCTGTAAAAATAAGGAAAGTATGAAAACAGCACGCTAGTAGAAAGAGATTTAAAAAAAAAATAGGTACATGTAAAGAACAGGATAATAAAAAAAAAACTTGAGACAGAATATTAAATCTTCGATTTTTTAAATTTCAGGGCTGTACCGAATGCCTCTGGCTTCATCTTCAACAACAAGTGCCCTCATGAACACATATTCAATTTCTTCAAATTTTAGTAACGGTACCATCCCCACCAGCCCTTTAGACGTGATTGAATGGAAATAATCAGTTCTCACCTTGTAATAACAACAACAATAGAAATGGGCTTTACCATAGCGCCCTGTCCAATAATAGGCTACCTTACTCCAATGGTGCTGCTCCACTAGGAAACGGCTCCCTCAACACGGACCTACTGCAACAATACATTTCTGCCCATAATCTTCTCCAGAACCAAAATCAAGCAACCAGTAATCACTCTACGCTACCGCGATACTTTCACCATCAATCAACAACAAAATTTACCACTGCGGCCCCCGCCTCCTCTTGTCCCATCAGCCACCCCAGCCTCCAATCCACCTCGCCTCAGTCATAGGTCCAGCGACAGCAGTGAAAATACTAACCCTTGTCCGACAACCAATCAGAATAGAGCAACTCCTCCACAGTCTTACATTGGGTACACGATCAGCGCAGAATCACGGCCATATTTAATTTCTACTAATTTTAACTCACACCTACCTGGAAATGAGCGCCCGAGATCCGTTATCAATTTACGGAACAATGTAGCCTATATCACTTCCACTTTGCCTCTTTCAAACTCTTTTACAGCAGGACAGCGGAGAACAGTTCATTTCCGAGATTCTGATATTTTGCTTAATGACAGACCAAACAACACAACTTCATCAATACCTACAGCCGTCACGCCGAAAAATTACGGACAGGGTAAAAAATTTTCCCTAATTTAAAACTTTCTTACATGAGCCACGACGTGGCAAATGCGTAAGCAGGAAGTTTAATTCTGCCCCGTGTATGCGGCTAGCTAGCCGGAATTTCGTTTCCATGTTTTCTCCAGAGAGAGAAAACAAATTCACTTGCTGGGATGGAACGTGATTGCTGGCTGGAAAAAAGCATGGAAAGCAAGGAAAGATTTTTTTACGAAGGTGTAGTATAAGACAAAGCGCGGTAAATTTTCGCTGGGATGAAGCAACGATTACCGCTGCTGAATTTACTGGCCCAGCAGAACCATAAAGAAAACTAAAATATGAGACGTTTTACTGAGACACTTTAATTTGCTGTATCTTTGAGCTTTAGGGGTTACCCCAGGTCAGTCAGCTGACCCCACTTATGTAGTCAAATGGTACGTCAATCGAATAGGCTTTGCCTCTTGACTTTTTTAACACACTTGGCCTTTTCAGCCCACAGCATGTCCGCCAGAGATCATTTAACTTGATCTGCCTAAACATTCGCTACCCCCTGACCCCCAGGTTGTAGGTCAAAAAGGTCAGCTGTGTATTTTTTAGAATCAGGAGACAAAACCCTCTCGATGGACGTATTGCTTGACCGGATGGGTGGGTTCAGCTGACTGACCTGTGGTGTTGTGGTGGCCCCTAAAGGTCAAAGGGAGGCGAATTTCGAAAAGATCAATTGAAAAATTCGTTTGGTATGCTTCGGAGATCTTGTGAATAAATTCCTAAGAAATTATTAAGCGGAAGTACTGCCCTTTCATCAAAATTCGCCTTCGGTGACTGCAAGAAGTCACAGCAGCAATTCTGACAGCTAAGAGTTTTTTTTCCTAACTAAAAATTGAAAATATTCTTTTTCAATTTTTTTTTCTTGCTTGGTGTAAAGTTACGTTTTGATTATTAGAAGCTCTCTTCAAGTACTTCTGTTACCTGCTTAGCTTCCAACCAGTTAGTTAAAAAATATGGGAAAAAAAGTGGTGGCAAGTGAAAACGCCGTACTGCCACCAATTCTTAGCTTACAAAACGCAAGGCTTTATTTTTTGGATTTTATTTTCTGATGTTGCAGGTCAAAGGATTTTAAGTTCTCGGGCTGAGGCTTGTCCTCAGCAGAATCCGGTCCCAGCCGAAAAACCCTTGAACAATGACAGCCTGAATATGACAGGAGGGCTTAATCTGGCGACCCGTCCAGTCAACGGTGGTGGTGACGTGCACCTGAGCTTGACATCCACCGCCTCATCAGCTCCAAGTAATGCTGAGCCTCTAGAAGGAGAAGAAGCAACAGGGAAGGAAACCACGGCTATGAGTTTGGACAAGGATTTATTTACTCATCCTATGACAGCTAGCACTCCCTTTGGCATGACTCCAGACCTTGGTAGTGGTCGGAGCGATGAGGGAAATGGAGTGAAAGAAATCCTTACTGGGAAACTTCAGCTTTCCTCACCAACTCCCGCTGTGGTTCCTCTACCTCAACCACATCAAGTAGTCCTGGTCAACGGAGAGCGTGAGGTGGATGATGAACCACATTACAAGGTCCTTCCATCATCAGCAGTGCCTCCATCACCTCTGTCACCACCACTACTTCCAAAGGTGGGACTCCCAGAGCTTAACGGCAGTATTAAGGGTACAGCACTCAAGAATCTCTCAAAAAGTACCAACAGCATCCCCATGATTGAGACCCACAGTGTTTTCTTATAAAAAAAATGAAATCAACACTTCAAAATTTCTTCGCATCTTGCATCTTGCTATAATAAAAAAATCATAAAATTAAAAACGACGATCAATTTCCTGAAAATAAACACAACTATTGTGTAGTTGTTCGCCTCAGTTCAGTCTCCGGCTTCGCGCACAATGCGAACAGAAAGTCATGAAAAACTCAAATGAAAAATTCTTTAAAAACAGAAGTATAATAGGGAGTATGCGTTTTCTGTTTTCGTAGTGGTATCTCGGTGGTATCGTAATGGGAGGTGTGGCTACTTACCACTCTTCCCTCCCCTTTTCTGCGATACGATACCACTTTTGAGTTAAATTGACGTAACGTCCGTAAAAACCCTTACGATACGGAGGATACGATACCACCTTCTTTTCCCCGTAACGAAGCGCGGGAAATCGCATTTTTCGGATAAACAGAAAATTCGGTGAATCTGAATTAAGTCAATCAGTAATCAAGTTAAAGTTTTGCCTTGAAAGCTGTTATTTATTGCGAGAATTACTCAAGTTTTCTTTCGTTGGTGCTGCGAACTGCTGGAAAGGGAGTAATTAAGGCATGGTGGCAAGGTATACCTTCAAGGTAGCGGAAACAAACTTTTCTGTTTGACACCTCTCCCTGAAGGAACTACCTCCCCATCAGCTGCCACTGCCATCGATCAACTTTGGAAGCCAGTCCATGTGCTTTGCTCATTGGCAGTGTGTTTGGTGCCCTGATTTAATCAGAAAATGAATCTGATAGTACATTGGGCAACCGAGTTTTCACAGCCCCTTGGTACCAATTAGCACATCTAAAAAATCAGGTTTTGAACGGACGGATTGCTGACGGTGATTGTTCAGACTTCAGACTGAATTTGTTACAAGGTTAATTGTTGGATTGCCGTCATATGCGTTTCGGAATTTGATTTTGTCA
This sequence comes from Brachystomella parvula, assembly GCA_019776545.1. NCBI lineage: Eukaryota > Metazoa > Arthropoda > Collembola > Poduromorpha > Brachystomellidae > Brachystomella > Brachystomella parvula. The sequence goes on from JABASM010000556.1 coordinate 5,122, forward strand.
ATTGAGACGTTAAGGAATTCGGAGATACCACTTTCACTCCGAAGACGAGCGCAAACTGTAATTTCGTATCGTAACTTTTTCCGTATCGTATCTTGGAGATACGATACCATTGAGATACGATACAACTCTGCCACAGAAAAACGCATACTCCCTAATATTCTAAAATTGTTTTGGCCAAAGAAGGTTAATATTTACGGCAGGTACCGATGGGGAAAATACGGGATTTAACCGCGGATGTTTCTCTACTCCACTTATAGGAAATACTACGGACTTTGCGATTGTAGGCTTTTTTAAATTGGCCTAAGAATTTGGTTCGGTTACACGTGAAAATCCCTAAAACAAAAATCCCTAATGTAATAATCCCCCATGTGAATATCCCTAAATGTGAAAATACCTAAAAGTGATCAGATAATGCTCTAAAGCATCACTCTGCAGAATTTGAGCAAAAATCTAATAAACTTTAAGCCGATTTTAGCTGGCACAGGTCTCATAATATTAATTTGCCGTTGTCTTTTAGGACATTTGAAAATTATGAAAAGCCGGAAATTTTCTCGTTAAGTTAACTAAATAATTAATAATTAAAACCTGCATTTCTGTCCTTGCAATTAGATGAGTTTAGATTAGGGATTTTCGGGTATGTGGGATATTCACATATGGGGGATATTCACATTTAGGGATATTCACATTTAGGAATTTTCACATTTAGGGATTTTTACTTTTAGGGATTTTCACATTTAGAGATTTTCAATTTTAGGGATTTTTACTTTTAGGGATTTTCACTTTTAGGGATTTTCACATTTAGGGATATTCACATGGGGGACTATTACATTAGGGATTTTTGCTTTAGGGATTTTCACATGGAACCATTTGGCTCAGAGGCCCGTACGGTTTTCCGTTAAAATGAATGGATTTTAACAAAAAACCATGTTACGGGCCTCTAAGCCGATTGATAAATGCCTTCAATCGCAAAGTCCCTACTACAGATTTGGGTCCAGTCGTCACAGTGCGAAAGAGATGACGCATGCGTCATGAAACGGCGGGATTAAAAACCAATCAGAAAGCATTTTCTTATAACAGCTACGGCGGAAGACACGGCAAATCGAAGAAATTAAAAAGACCACGCCAAATAAGACTATGGAAGGTGCCGTGCGTACATTTAAAAAAAAACGAGTCAGCCTCAACGCAGTCTTCAGTGTAAAATCCGTTGGTGAAGGTTATTTATCCGAATCCGAACTGGTTTGACCTCTGGAGGTCACTAAAGGTCAGACTGAGTTCAAACCAATTCGAATTTTAGAAAATGACCTTCACCAATCGATTCTACCCTGAAAACTGTTAATTGCCCGGGGTTTGTTTTAAAGTTGTCTGAGACACTATCCATGATGTTATACTGCCATGGTCCTTTGAGCAATTCGATTTTTAAAAAAAAATGTTTTTGCATTATAGTAGAAATTATACCTGTAAAAAATTGACCAGGTATTAAATAACTTTGAAGCGCCTTGAGTAGAGATTCGAGGGAAGTGGACTACCTATGAAGATTAAAAGATTAACAAAAAATTTTTTACGAATTTCTTCCTGACTTCCTCCTAGTTTTTTAATTTAAGCATCTTGATACCCTTCTAGTTTGCGTTTTTTTTCCTTTGTTGTTCTAGTGCCAATGAAAACATCAACAATGAAAAGCTTACTCCTACAACATGACGCAGCTGAAATTCGATTTCTTTGAGGTAATAATAAATTGAGCGGAAGATGCAGTCAGGGAGGGGGTTTCAGGATCCGCTGATGTTGATCTTAATCTAAAAATAACAAGAGCCAAGGGATGATGAGAGAACAACTTGATCTGAGCAGCAGAGAGGAGAGCATGAAGGAAAATCACGTCTTTTAATTTCCAATTTCCACTCCATGTGTTTGTAGAAAGTGGAAAGAGGCTTATTGAGTCCTTCCAAGACTCTCCCTCCTTCAAAAGTCACTCAAAGAAGGATTTACGGTAAAGTTAAGTTGGAGAGCACACTTTACAAACTTTTTTTTTTGCCTTTCCTAAGCTTGAGAGCTTCCTTGACGTAACGAATCTTGAAAAAATCCTCAAGTGAAAAGGACCACCCCAAAAACTTGTGACTCCCGTATTACTTTTTCTCGCATGCTAGAAAAGGAGCTTAGGATACAAAATTAACTTCCGCTTTTGTTTTCTTTTCTTCTCTCAGAAGAGAGTTGAAAGAAGTTAAAGAGCTTTAAATTCTCATTTTGAAAATGCGGATTTGCCGATAGAAGAGGAGAGCGTTGAAAATCCCATAAAAAAAAAACAAGGATTTGGAGTTTGATTAGACTCGTAAATTGAGGAAACAACATTTTTTCTTCATCTTCAGTATTTTTCAATCCGACATTTTTTTTTCTTTTTTCACGGTAAGGATTTGGATGGAGAGTCTTGAAGCTTTCTCTTCATTTCCCTTCTTCATTCCGCTTATTAGATTCAAGAGGGGATTCTAAAATTTACAAATCGGTTTTATTCAATTCTCCGTCGCCTCCTTTCACTTTAGATTGAGAGAAAGTTACTACGAGCTTTCTCTCTCTTGCCTCTTTGAGTCTGAAATGAGTTGATTTTTTTTTTTCACTTTTACATTTATTCCACCATGCAAGCAAATCAAGTCAACGAGGGAGGTTTTTCTCTTTCCTAAATTCTCAAGTACACCAATTTCCTTCGCTTCACTTTTCCTTTTTATACTTTTTCTCTCTGACAAAACTCATATATTATTTAATCTTGTAAGTTTGAGGAAGAAAAGGCTTTCCTTAAGCACACGCACACAAGGCCCCCCACTCGACACACAAAATTAGCCAGTAGGCTACGCCACACCACTACTACCACTTGGCTGGGCCTCAGCAGTCAGTGTTATAAAACGAAGAGGATCAGAGAAAGGAAACACGAATTAATTGGCTCCATTTTTTCCCCTTTCTTCGTAAAAGTCTAAATCCTGAGGATTTACGCTCAACTAAACGCTACTGCTCACTTTCCCTCAAAACTCTTTTCTCCTAGCTCTTTTTAGTACATACTGAATTTTTCGTTTGCAACCGCTGACTGTGGAAAACTAAAGCTCATTTTACGAAGCGTGATTCAAGCTTACTATTTTGAAATTCAATGATAACATGGTACATACATACATGCACAAAAGCAGAACAGACTTATTAAAAAAAAGCTCACGCCAAACATTTTTATAGTTTTCTGTGGATTCTTCAAAACTCATAAATACTCCTTTTGCGGGAAGATATCAGATGCTGACAGCAGATAAATGCGACTTTGTTCAGCAATTCCTATGCTCGAATGTATATGTCGTATACCTCGAATGACATAATCTTCGTGTTAGAGGTCGATCTGAAAAAAGGCGAATTCGTACCACCTGAGTTACGACTGCAAAAAACTCATGATCGTATAGCTGCCGAACAAAGGACAAAAACACTAAAAGCAAAGAAATTACTGAAAATAAAAGTAATAAGGAAAATGCAATTAGGTGGCAGGAGGCCCGATTGAAAATTGCTCCTACTTCTCCCAGTAACGAAATGTAACTGTCACCAACAAAAACCTGAGTCCCGGATGTTAATTTGTATAAAGACATTCCTAAAATTTAAACTGGCATAAAAACTAGACAAATGTATTTTTTTTTTGTTTTATGAAGCAAGTTTTGATATATTTTTTAGTTCCTATTTTAATTATTTCATTATTTATTCTTTGGACCATGGAACTGTACTGCCTGACGCGCATCCGAAGTCGATGGAATCCAAGAAGGAGAAAATCCGTACGGGAAATCATCACGCCAGGAGATTAGCCTGGAAGCCTTAGTCCCGGAAGCACGCGTGCCTCACTCAGATAGCGCCTTGGAGAAAGCAGGAGGATCTGAATATTTAAAGAAAAAAAAGTAAATGAAGTCAAAATTTTTTTTCTTGTGTTCTTTCTTTAGAAACGGATGACAAAACCAGAATGGGAAAAATCTTAAAACTACTCTACTCTTCTCTTAAGTATTATGGATTGTCCCACATTCTGCTTGAGTAACTGCCGTATGAATTTTGCATGAGATCAAAAATACATCTTCTGGAGATTGAATGTAGCAATTTACCATCCGTCCCATTCGTTATCTCCAAACCCTCCAATCCAAAAAATCACTTCCAAGTACTCACTGCGTCTAACACTCCAAACCACTTCAAAACAAAAAACAAAAGGAAAAACCGAAATAAAGTTAACTCCTTAGCCACTCTACTCTCCCCTACGGTTTTCACTTTGATTGATGGATGGAAAAACTTCTGATTTTCTTAACTTTCACTTACAAACCTCCTACTCTAAAATCTCGTTATTAAAACATGAAGAAAAAAAAATCAGGAAAAAAAAATCAGGAAAAAAAAAGTCGGAAAAGTTTTTACCAAAATCTATACCCGCGGCCGATTTTGATTTCTAGGCTTCAGTTTTTGTATTAGGAAACGTCTTTTGCAGGGAGAGGCTTGGCATTTTGAGAAAACAAGTGGATAAAACTTAGGACTTAAGAAGGATATGGTCTACTAATTAAGTCTGAGCGGTAGGAGGTTAAAGTTTCAAATTCATTGTTTTACCATGTAATAGGCTCTAAAAGAAGAAAGTTGGTAGTGGATTGAGCATCATGGTTAATTTACCAAAAAGTGAAAGTGAGTAATACCCTCCTTAAAACTTTCTCCGCAGTTCTTCCTCCTCTGTCTTAAGAAATTGTTGTACTCACATCGTCATTTGCACTAAAAAAGGACGAAGCTTACTATTTCCCTTCTGTAAATGTGTAAATGAGGGTTTTCTTCCAGTGGTGTCTGAGCTAATTAGGATGCAGGGCCATTATTTCGCTTTCTCTTCTCTCTCTTGGAAGAAATGTGTGCAACTGTTAACACAGGGAGAAAAGGATGTTTCTTAAATTGTTATGCCTCCATGTTCATCCCGACAAAATACATGAAAATAAATGTTCGTTTTACTTTCTCTCTTCCTTTCGACTCTGTTTTTTTTCTGTGCGCTACTGTTGGTTTTCTTCTTATTTTCAGCTTCTTGGACTAAAGTTGATGGAAAGAGGCTTCGTGACTTGAGAGAATAAAAGGATGCGAGGAGGGAATTCAGGTTTATTTTCTTGTGAAGATCCCCAGTGATCTGGAGGAGCATAGGGATGCCGGTGGAGGAGGACTGGTCTCACTTTCACTTCTTTCTCCTTCAGATGATACTTTAGAATTCTTCCGCTCTCCCTTTGGTTCATCATTATCTCCGCTATTCAATCTCGTAGTAGCTCAAGCACAGTAGGGACTAGGAAGGCTTGGAAGGATGAAACCCACTCTTCCGTATTCTAGATCCTCAATCCGGACTTGTGGAGCATATTTTAACACTTTCACTTGTGTACCAGTCAGAGGAATACTGTTCTATTCACCCAACTTCCTATTTTTTATTCTTCATCTTTTACTCTTCTTACTATTCTATTGCATAGTTTTTTTTTTCATTTGTAGAATGATGAATTCGTTTCCTGAATTTCTTTTTCACCAAAAAAATCTCTGACAAGGAAGGACACCCCGGCACGTTTTACAACGGGAAAAGCCAAAAAGAATTAATTTAAATTACGCTTTCATCACCGACCAAGGCGGTACAAAGTCAAAAGCAGTGACAACGTGAAAATCCCAAAAATTAAAATTCCCAATGTGAAAATCTCCAATGTGAAAATTCCCGAAATGTGAAAAATTCCAATGAGAAAATCTCTAGAAATTAACGGGTGATTATAAAAAATGGCCACGAATGTAACTCGAAGTTTAAATGCCTTCCATTTTTTTCACAAACTTAACGGATTGGAACTATTCTTTTAGCTAAATATGCTAGACAGGGTTCATCCTGAATTCAGCTTAGGCAATGTCCAGTGCAACTGCTCGGCTGAAGCCGACGGTCTCCATCGCTTTGGAAGCCATGGGCGTTTCACATGGAACCATTAAAAACAAGGTGTCTATCTGCCTGTCCATCCAGCTAAGAGAAAAAAACATTATTTTTAAAAAAATTCGAAACTTCCTAATTTTATAATTTCCGAAAATGCCATGAAATTTAATTTGACTCTGTTTGACACGGAAGTGGAGTAAACATTCAGCCAAAATGTGATTAGAATACGGCAGAAATCCTTTATAAATACGATCATATCTAGTTTTTGTTCGTGGGCTAAAGCATTGCGAGATTGCGAGGTCTTCCTTTCTTCAGTTTAGAAATTGTCAGAAAAGCCTGTGCTGTATCAAAAGCAGCCTGGAAGGCAACCCAAAGGTTTCGGAATCCAATTCTATGCGTCCAGTAGCCCTACAATGTAGCACTCTGAATAATTCCAAGTGCTCTGATACGCCTAAAATACAGGGCCCTTTAAATTAAGTCGGTTTAACTTTCTCCAATCTCATTGTAACACCCATTAGGAACCTTTCTCCGCAAGGGCTTAATTTCAAGGACCTGATACAGGTTGTCTAGTTAAATTCCTCAGTGAAAGTTTTTCACTTTTTTGAAATTCACTTATAATCGATATTTCGAGAAAATTTTTTGAACAATTTAACTTCAGTTAATTTAGCTTAAAATTTAGCGCATCGATTGCTGAAGTCGTCCTGCTAAAAAAACAAATCAGAAATAGTGATTTTTTGAATTTTAATAAAGTGAAAAACTTTCACTGAAGAAATCAATTTTTTAACACGGCGCTGGCGCACGAATGTTGGGTGACATGTTGAAGACCTGCAGTATAAGAAGTTTTAATTTCATTTTTTTATTTGACTTTCAGACTACCGTAGCAAATGGTTAATTTTTTACACGCTCAGTTAGTTAACAAATCACATTCCACTGATTGCGGGCTTGTTTCCCGATGAAGTGGAAAGGAATGATGAGAATTAAAGTAGAGCGGAAGGGAGGAACCTCCATACCAAGTTGGTCGAGTTTAACAATGGAATGCTGGGAAAGACCCAATCTCTACCCTCCCATTCACTCACTTCCCCCTCCAGTGAAAGTTGATATCTGATTCTATTTAGATTCCATCGATGATGGTTGATGGTGAATGAAAGCCAAAGGGTTGAGTCAGCAGGAAAAGAATCTCATTCTCCAATCATCCTAAGACCTCAGAGCGAGGGTAGCTTACACTCAATTCTATCCCTATGCAAAAGGGGGACAATAGAAATGAAGTCCCATTGTCCTCTATACAAGCCCTCAGACTCATCCTCCTTCCTCTTGTCGTCATAGAACTTCAGACTTTAGAAAAAGTTAAATTTTCTCCCAATCAACTATCCCGAAGAAAACCGGCTCCGAAAATTTATTCCCTTATTTACTTTCTCTCCCTTTCTCCTCGACTATTTTTCATTCTAGGTGACCTCGAGGGTTTTTTAGGAAGATTTTATGAGTGCTTTATGATGTAATCTATTTTTTCATCCCATTTTCTTATATATTCAAAAACCAGGGTGGGATGGAGCTGTGGTTGGCTGTGGTTCGATTCAAACTTTCACTTTTCTGCCTCAGGCTCGAAATGGAAATCATAAAGGGGAAAATATATGTAAGGATACGACGCGGCTGGAATGAAACATAAACAAAAGTTACTTGTTTTGTCAAAACGAAAAAATAAATCAGCACACAGAAACAGAGTTTGAAGTTTTCACTACTCCTGTAGAAGGGAAAGTTGCCTGCCGGGGTAGCGGCGCTGCCTTCGCTACCGGAAAAAGTAACGGGATTTGCTGGGCAACTTTGTGGCGGCGCGTGCAGCCAGCCCTGCGCATACATGAAAACGAGCCATAGCTTCAGCCGACTCTCCAAGAAAAAATGCGCTACAATGGGGTTACCTTTTCAGCTCGCCATTCCAGCCATTGAAAGAAACTGGTTGCGAGGGTAGCGCTGATTACCACAACCAGAACATGCACGAGGCGCTACAACCGCTACAACTGCTACTTTCAAAAGCAGCGGATTTTGCGTTAATGTATTCAAAAATAGTGGTGAGGGTAGGAAAATACCGTCTAGCGTCATTTTCAGGCAGAGTAGCGCCACTATTTCGCTAGGAAAGTATCGGCATAGCGGAAACTCCAAAGTTCGGTGACGCGCAACGGATATTTTCTGAAAAAATTGGATATAACGGAGTGAAAGCGCCTTTCAGCTTGTTAAAGTTGGCGGTGAGTCGGCCAACTGCAACTGTTCCTTCCACGCAAAAGTACCAAGTTCCACCGTAACATTTGACTTCATAGCTTCTTAAGAGGGGCGGAAGCTATAGAAGCACGTAGTTTTAAAAGAAATTCAAATTCGCCCTCGTTCGTTCCAGAAATTTCAAAAATGTTCATTAAGGATCCCGGCCTAGAAAATTTCTCGGAACGTTGATGAACTCCGAAGCATTAGAGAGGATTTCTGCGGAAGAGGATGGAATGGCATGGGCGTTCGGATGAAGGAAGATTAATCTCCCGGATCTAATGTTCCTGACGGACGGGTCTTGACTTGAGGTTCTTAGCGTCGAGCCTTTTGAAGGGGAAATGAGTGAAAGTGAAATTGGGAGTGATGCTGCTCACATGTTGGGTGGGTGCTGATAAGCTTTTCTGAGGTGGCTCAACTTTGGAGAAAGCTTCAAACCACACACGCTGGCACTCCGACGTAGAGAAGGGTTATGACTGAGTCCGATATTCCTGTCAGGTCGACGGGGTCGGCTCATTTACTCCATGTCACTCCTAGGATATTATAAGTTTACTTGTTATCGCTCTCTCCCATACACGGATCTTCATCACACGGGAGTAAAGAACAATATTTTCTCCTCATACTCCGAATTCCTGTCATTTCCTATACACTTCATTCATTTCTCTTCCCTTCTCGTAGATTAGTGCCAAATGGGACGTTGGGGCAAGGGTTAGAGAGGGAGCAAGTTAAGGGACTAGTCAGATGAGTGGGAGATATCGCGGTTTCTATAGCATATGCTCCCGCATAATTAATTAAACCTTGGATTATGTAATCCCATACTCAACCTCAGAATGACTTTCTCTTCTGTTATTAATCTTGTTGAGAATCAGGACTGCCTGTCCTGAATGTAATGGTAATCGCCTCAAAATATGCATTATTAAGGGTAATCAGCTTGAATTCCAGAGTATCAAATTACACAACTCATTTCTTCCCTCGGCTGCATTCAGAGACAAATTATCAGAACCAGACCTGGAAGCTAAAGGGCAAGGGAGGTAGATCTGAAAAGAAACTTCTGCCAAGCCAAAAATCGCTTCATGAACAGTCATAACTACCCCAATTCCCAATTTTGTGAAGGTGTAATTGACTTTGATTGGGCAGTAGAAAACTTAATTGCGCAAGCGCAGTTGTTAGCACATCGAAGAAGGCGAAATCCATTTAAATTGTTTCCCATCAATTTATATCCCAAACTTTCAAAATTTTTAAAACCGGATTATGGAATTTGCGGATTTTCTGAAAAGGGCATGCACCTGCCGGTCAAAAAATCAGAGTCGCATGTTCAAGCTTCGAATACTTCGAGCTTTCCGTCACTCTTTTGTTTTGTTCATTTTTTTATCATTTTTTTTTTCAGAGATCTTCTCAAGAGCACAAGCCGGAAATTAAGGAACGTAATATTGTAAAATCAAGCTAGCTGTCTGATTTTTCGTCGGCAGGGCTCAAATACTTGTGAAGTAAAATTTTACATGTCAACTGAAAGGTAATATTTTGAACTATGACTATAATTTGACCGAAATCGGATGAATTTTCAGCCGATTTTAGCAATTCCCAATTTTAGCATTTTGCTTTCAGCGATTTCCTTACGCAAACTTGCAGTTTTGAGATTTTCTCTCTTTTAGGGTACGCAGACAGACGAATGGACGGAACAGTGGGTAGAAACATCTTTCCGTCTTCGTCGGGGAAAAACCTATCGAGGGTAGGAAATATCAGCATATACTTCGCTAAGCCGGCTAAAATGCTATAAAATGTAAGGCGACTTAACGGAATTTCTCTTGAAACTGTAATGCTTATTAACTTTCCCCTCTTCCTTAGGCTTTTTTCAATATGCTCTGGCTGTAGTGTTGGGTGGTAGGCATTAGACTGACTACTTTTTATGAAGTGGAGGAGGATAAGGAAGATTGAAAGGAAATGATAATATGCTTCACTGCTGCTTTCTTCATGGATAAAGCGTAATAATGTGCTTTATGGATTTCTTCATAAAGTGAAAGCCTTTAAGTGTGAAGAGAGAAAGCCATTTCAAGCTCCTTAGCTCACATTCTATTGTTAAGAAGGAGCAGGGGGACTCTTTGCTTTAATTACTTGCTTCTAAGCTATCTAGAAGGAAAATAGAAAAGAATCTCCTGCTTTTGACACCAAATAGAGCCCCTGTCGTCTCTCAATTTTTATTTCTAGTGGATTTTGACAGCTTTGTTTACATTCGGTTGAAAATGTCGTAAAGAGGGAAAAAATAAGGACATCCTCAGATGCTTCTTCAAGCTATGTCTCCTTGTGTACCTTGAATTCAGCTTCCAATTTTTGAAGTTTTTGATTAAACAAAAACACCACTTCCGCTTGTCCTGGAAAAACAAGAAGCAAAACATACCAAAACGCATCTAGCCTACTGTTTACTCACGAAGCCTTTCTTCTGTTCTCGTTTTTTTTTTCATCTCAAAACAGTTCTGCAAGGAAGAAGCGCGGACTTTTTTTGTTAGAATATAATAGGCGGAGAATTTTTTCTTGCAGCAATGCAGCTCTGAAATTTTTATGCTCGAAAGCTTAAAGGCCCGCAATTTCATCACCAAAAAAATTAATTTCAAACACCCTGTATACGCTTAAATCATCCTTGAATCAGGAAAAATTATCCTTTCATTATAATAATACGAAGAAAAGACTAGGATTTTGAAAATTATTACCTTCTATTCCTATCAGCTTAAAGGCCCGCAATTTCATCACCAAAAAAAAAGCTTGGAAATTGTTTTCTGAGGAAAGCATTGATGGAAGACCTTATGAAAGCAGTAGCAAATAGCCGCCTGTTTGCAGAAACTGAAAACTTACCGAACACTCCTTCGCTATTGCTTTCACGGTGGAATCCTGTTAGAGAAATTTTTATGTTGGTGAAACACGGATTTCTTTTTGCTGTGACGAAGCGTGGGCAAACTTTTTGCTGGGATGGAGTACCGTCAACCGCTGCTTAAATCAAGCAAGGCTTCCACTCGATTTGTTGTAAGAAGTTTATTAACAGCAGGTGCGCCTTTTCTGATCTTCAGATGGTTACAAAAAAAATCACAGCAGCTCCTCGCTTATTACGACAAAATTAACCAAAAGTGTCATAAAGGGTAAATCCACCAACCCACTCCGATTTTAGAGTGGAGAGGAAGGAGAGTCTCAACCCTCAAGATGGAATTTCAATATCAAAGTATAATGGAGCTCCTAAGCTTAATTTAGAAGAAAACTGAAAGAAACCACAAGACTGACTGAAAAGAAGGAGTTCATTTTCATAAATATTCATGGAGGAGCAAGGAGAAAGAGAAAAGAAGTATAAGAGGAAAGCTAAAAACTGAAATAAATTACTAAAAATAATACGTCGCTCCTTGTCTCTCATCTCTTAAAAACACTGGAGCCAAATTAGTTGTTTACCCGAAGCAAATAAGGAGACTAATAAATCACAAGGACTTCGGCGAGAACCTTTATCTCTACTTTCTCTTTTTACCTAAAAGCTTTCTCTTCTCCGATGCATTTTCCCTCTCTTTCAAATTGTGGTAGACTCTCGCTTTCTCCTCATTTGTAACAACAGGTGTTTCAAAACTTCGAATTTTTTTTTCGAATTTTAAGACAAATGACATTTAAAATGATAAAAATTTTAACTGAATTTTTCTCGTGAAGGACCGCCGTGTCGCTGAAAAATCTCAATATAAAATTTGAGAAGCTTAAGGTTACTTCAGTTAGTATGTCCTCTAATTCATCTGATGAGCACGTGATTGCCAGAATTTTAGCTGCGTTTTTCTGCCTTTCAAGAATTAGATACAGTGTGTTTCAAGTTAATTTTCTCAGTGAAAGTTTTTCACTTTTTTAAAATTCAAAAAACCGATATTTCTGATTTCCTTTTTAGCAGGACGACTTCAGGCGCTAAGGTTTAAGATAAATTAACTGAAGTTAAATTGTTTAAAAAATTTTCTCGAAATATCGATTAAGTGAACTTCAAAAAATTGGAAAACTTTCACTGAGGAAATTAATTTCAAACACCCTGTATACGCTTAAATCATCCTTGAATCAGGAAAAATTATCCTTTCATTATAATAATACGAAGAAAAGACTAGGATTTTGAAAATTATTACCTTCTATTCCTATCATCTTTTCTCTTGCTTTCCCTTGAGGGGGCTCCATGGTGTAATAATCCAATTAGGCCCTGACAACCCGCTTCCTTTCCAAAGCAAGTCTCATGTATCCTTCCCTTGCGTCCTTTCTCTCTTCTCCGTAAGTTAAATCTAAACTACTCATTCAGCAAAAGAGGCGAGGACTAACTTTCTTTTCATCTTCCCAAGATTTCCTATTTTCAGGTTCCTTCCCCTGGATTGGCTGATTTATTTCCAGCGGACTTTCTTTTTACGACTCATTCTAATCCACTTTCACTCCATTCCTCTTTTTCCCTTGTGGATGTGGAAGGGAGGCTTTAGTTCTGATGCTGCCTGATGAGTGGATTATTATCTCGAACAAACTTAGCAAGGCAGAAGACTCTAGTTAGTCTTTATCCTTTCAAAAGTAATTGCGTGTCTAACTCTGCCTCTCTTTTTTCCTTGTAGTAGTGGAGAAAGTAAGAAAATAGGCAGGAATTTGAGAATAATTGGGAGAATAGGACGCTTTCACTACTTTCACCTCTAAAAAATTTAAATGAGAAATTGAGCCTTTTTTGTACTGCACACGGTTCACTTAGAGCCAAGGCGGGACTATGCTTAACGTTCTTTGAAATTTGAGTAGCGTGTTGACGCGAGGCTAAATTAGTATTTAGCTACCTGTCAGGAGTCACTTTGTCACCTCCTCGCGTCAGCATGGAAATGGAAGGCTCTTGGGACTGGGGCACGCGAGGTAGGAACTGCCTGACACTCCCAGACGGTAGCAGAAGCAGGAGAAAGGAAATGTCATCAAAATGTCAAAAAAACTGCTCCTAGGAAAGTGAAGTTTTCTTGGGCATAACTATCAGATATTTTATGCATGTTCACTACATTATCAACAAAAAAGTCCTGACACGACGACTTCTGTTTTCATATTCTGTGTCAGGCGGCTGGAATATTGAAATTCTGGAGTGTATAGCGGAATAGTTAAAAAAAATTTCTTAAAATAATTTTATTTTTGTTTCGGTTTTTTTTTGGCTAAAACTGCTTTTGCAAAAAACAATTGTTCGTTTTGTTCTGAAAATAAATTCTGGAAAACTTCTTGATTCCGATTTTGAGAAGAATTAAGGGTGTCTAACCTTAAGAAAAAGGGTTTGAAAAAAAAACATCGCGATGGGAAGTTTCAAAGAAATTGCATAGAGCGGAAAACTCACGGTTCTGCAATATAAGATTTATTTTTTCATAATTTGGAACTGATATTTTTATGTATTTCTTCCCAATCAAGGAATGAGGAAAAATGACTGGAATTATTAGAGCCATTAGGACTAATTGGGAATCCGTGGTCCTCGGCTTAATTGCCAATGTCCATTTCCTTTCATTTCCTTTTTCCAGGAGAAACCTACCATCATCATGTAAAAGATAAAGGAAGCTGCTCCCTCTGACCAATCTTTCTTCCTCTCTTCTTACTTTCCTTTGTATCTTTCATTTTAGTGAAATTACTCCTGGCTACTCGGCTACAACCACCGGTTCTGCTCTTTCCTTTCATTATTTTCTTCTTTTTTGTTAAATTAGTGGAAAAGAAGGGTGGAAGTTGCATGTGAACTTTCTCCATTTGATGGGGTCGTTTCTCTCAGTTTGTTTCCACAATACTATCTCTTTCTTTTCCTTTCTCTCCTTCTCTTCTACTTTTTTTTCACTTCTTTGTTCTCAGATTCAATTACAGAATTGACTCGTGATGTCTCCGTGAAGCTAAAGGAAAGACAGGACTGCGGTCAAGGACTTGCCTCGGTTACTCTCAATTTCAAAAGCCTAGGATACTCAAATGCAAGCGTAGAAGAAATTCACCTGGTTTTCATGAAAAATTCATTTTGAATTCCTTCCTTTAGAAAAACAGAAATTCATTTCTCGGGGTTTTTAGCTTAATTTTAATTTACGTAAGATTTCAAACTCTTCATAAGGGAACCTTACCATATTTATGCCATCTAATTCTATGATATCACACCAGGTAAAAAAATCATGAATTTTACTCAGCGCATTCTTGAGATTTTTAATCCTGTGAACTCCTTAAGTTTTTTTTTCGATTTCGGAAAAACTCCATGAATTTTGACTTGTATGACTTTTCAAAATGGAGATCGTTGTAAAAGGCAGCTTTTCCGAAAAAATGTCTACCTTGGATCCTTTATAAATACTGATTTCTTAATGTTACTCACCTGTACGCGACTTGAGAGGTAGGTACAGTATAATTTCCTGCGAGATTTCCTGTTAATTCAGTTCTGCCTTGGAAGGGGCAATTGTTGCATGTTAAATGCCACAAGGATTTTCCAAAATGGCTGAAAAACTCAGAAGAGCCCATAATTTCCAAAAAAAAAAAAAAAAACCCAAAATTTCACTAGTGAAGTTCAGAACATTTTTTCTCTCCCTGCAGGCAGTAGCTTAGAATTCAAGGTGTCACACGTTCCCTTGTCCAACTCAAGGCCTATCAGCCCATACGATGTCGGTGCACGTTGTACATGGTATGAATTTTTTTCAGCTCATGAGGCCATTTTAAAGATACCAAAGCCTCCGTCTGCTTGCTTTTTACATTTTGAAAAAGTGTTTCATGGAAACGGGCTCATGCTTCATCCTTCAATATTTACAAGACCCATAATCGTTCATTTTGACATGGCTGAGTTCACTTGAACAAAGTGAGAAGAGTACCCTTCTGCTGTTTCACTCAAGATTACATAAAAATCGTCCCCCTGCTCCCATAAAGATATTCACCAAAATGCCATTTCCAAGAAAAATGAGAGCGGCAAACTATTTGCATAATAATAATATGAGGAAATCGTGTGGTGAATTGGATATGCCCGGGTCCCAAAGTGCTTGCACCTAAAAAAGAACTCGAGATTATCAATTCAGAACTTTGTACCTTTGATCCTATCCAATTTCTTTTCAAATTCTCAAACTACGGACTTTAACCGTAAAACAAAAGTATATTTTCTAAAGTGAAAGTCCTCTAGCGTCCTTTCCCCTTTCTTCCGCCGCATGGGAAGATGAAAGGAAAAACCACTTGACCACTAGGGAGACGACGACGCCTTTTCTCTCAGGCCCCTCAGGCCACTATAGAATTACAACTTGCTTTCTCCGAAAAGTGGAGAGAGAGAGAAAGCAACTCAGCTCAAATTTTCCGAAATGACTTTGATCAATATTTCTCAAGTATAATTTTTTATGCTTCTACTCTACTCTGAGATGGATGACGAAATTATGGAATGGAATTTTTGGAGTTTTTTTTATGACTTCATAAAAAATTTTTAGCATGAAAGAGAATCTTGTGTAATAATTTTCATCAAGGAATTTCAAGACGAGAGCCTTATTATCTGATCTAGAGAGAGATAAAAAGAAATAAAAATCATAGATTGAGCTAAGCAACTTGATAAGCAAAATTTTGATTACGTTTGTTAGCTTTTTGGTCTTTTGGCTTCCTGAACTTCCTTTCCTATGTTTTTTTCGGCTTTGTCTCAACATTCAACTTTCGTGCGCTTACTTTAAGAATATTCCAGTAAAAATCTTTGAAAAAATTTTGCTTAAGTTTATGTATCTTCCTCAGGTTTCCGGATGTTGGGGTTTTGTTTTTGAATTTCCTCCTTTTCGGTTTCACTTCAACCATCCACCAAAGTGGTAATTTCAAGGAAAGTCAAGCAATTTGCAGATTGGATGTTTCGTTTACTTCCTTGGCTTTTTCGAATTTTTAGCTTCCTTTTTTTGCTTTTCTCCTTCTCTTTTTAGATTTTTTTGGCTGATTTTTTATTCCGTTTTTTGGCTTTACTTGAGCTTTTTATCCGGAATTCCAATATTTTTACTTGATTTTGAAAATTTTTTGTAAATCCAATTTGAGATTTACACGAAAAAGGAGGTTTTCTCTTAAAAGCACTTCTATACAAATTGCTGACGCCTCTTTGGCAAATCATCGAGAAAATTGGCAGTA
>JABASM010000557.1:0-21331 GCA_019776545.1 Brachystomella parvula
CTTTATGAAGGAATTTGTGGAAAAGGAGGCGAAGAAAGGAGAAGAGTCGATAATGGAAATTGCATTCAGCACAGAACGGAGTATTGAAGACGAGCTCGAAAGGCAGAGTCAAAGTAAGGAAAAATCATGCTTGATTCCTAATAAACACTGTGGTTACTCTATTTATTCGCAGGTGACATTTCAACGGTGGCAATTTCTTACTTGATTATGTTCATCTACATATCAGTCGCTTTGGGAGAGCAACACAGCCTCAGAAGACTTCCGGTAAGAATCTAGATCCTCTCTCACCACAACAAGAGATAACCTAAAGGTATAGTAGAATTTTGTATTTCTTTACTTTCAGATTGACAGTAAAGTGAGCTTAGGATTGGTGGGGGTTGCTATTGTACTTGGGTCTGTTGGTGCTTCAATCGGACTTTTTGGTTACTTTGGAGTGAAGGCAACGCTGATTATCGTTGAAGTTATTCCGTTCCTTGTTCTGGCGGTAGGAGTAGACAATATATTCATCATGGTACAAACCTATCAGCGGACAGAGAGAAACATGAAGGAAACCGCGCCAGAGCATATCGGGAGGGTCGTAGGACATGTTGCTCCTTCAAATGATGCTCAATTCCCTTACTGACTCCTTTGCATTTTTCTTAGGTAAGCTTCTGTTTTTTTATTGAAATGGCTTTGTCCTCATTCTAATACTTGATTGCCTTTTGACTTGCTCAGGCGGACTATCTGGAATGCCGGCAGTGCGGGCTTTTGCCTTTTACGCTGGAGTTGCCCTCCTCTTTAACTTTGTCCTTCAATTTACTGTCTTCATTGCTTTCTTCTCATTGGACTCTCAGAGGCAAGAGGCTGGACGTTGGGATATCGCATGCTGGTAATTATACACTATTAATTTCTTACCGCCTAACATGGCAGCGAGCTACTAAGCCTGATCACTTTTTCTTTGGCTACTTCTAAAATGGTCTACCTTCTTTCCACTTTTAACCAGCATACTTATAGATGAAATTTTGCATTATAATTTTTTTGGTACACTAGCGAATACAAAAGAATCTACAGATTTTCTTCAGGCTTTACCTTTCCGGAAAAAGGTACCAGAAAAGAAGAATAATTTACGAAAAGCATCCGATTCAAGCGTCAGTTGCGTGCAGTTTAGAGTTCCCGATCACACTCCACTGTAACCATGGCCTCTTCTATTAACCGTGCTGTAAAAGACTGAGTGGGTTTCGTAAACTATAGGTTGCCTGCTGAGGCGGCTATATTTTCGAGGTTATTTCGCTAGTGGCAATATGGCATACCTTTTTTGAGCTCTGCAGCGCAGTGGCGGGACCAGCTTTAGCACATTTTCCTAGAAAAAAGAGCTTTGAAAGAGGGTAGGAATATGTGTCCCAGGCTAATGTAATTAAAGACAGTCACTACTACTATCGCCTTTTATGTTTTTCTCTACAGCATTCCACAGAAAAAGTCCAAGAAACCAAAGCACAAAGAAGGGATTCTCCAACAAGGATTCAAAAAGATTTACGCTCCCTATATAATTAAAGACGGTCACTACTATCGCCTTTTATGTTTTTCTCTACAGCATTCCACAGAAAAAGTCCAAGAAACCAAAGCACAAAGAAGGGATTCTCCAACAAGGATTCAAAAAGATTTACGCTCCCTTTCTTCTCTCGTTCCCAGTCCGGATACTCGTCCTAATCGCCTTCATTGTCTGGCTGGGTATCTCCGTCGCACTGATTCCAAAAATTGAAGTTGGGCTTGACCAGCAGCTGTCCATGCCTGAAGACTCGTACGTGCTTACTTACTTCCAGGCGATGCTGAGCTACCTCTCCGTGGGACCTCCAGTCTACTTTGTCATCAAGGACACCGGCTTCCGCTATTACAACGATTCAACGACCCACGACTTGGTGAGGGCAGGAGAAAATCCTTACAGCGTCGTCTCCCAGATCTTTAGTGCGAGCCGATCTTCAAACACGACGTACATTGCTAAACCAGCCGCTTCCTGGTTGGATGACTACATCGATTGGGCAAAGTCAGGGACTTGCTGCTATTTCAAAAGTTATGAAGACCCACAGTTCTGCCGCAGTATGGATGCCTTGGATGATTGGTAGGTTTTCAGTTCATTTTTTTTTTTTTAATAAATTTGGGCAAAATCTGGGTTGGGTTTCTTTTTGTTTCCAATTTCTAATTAAATATTCCGCTTTGCAGGTGCCTTGAGTGCTACATGGACGTAGCCGAAAACGGAGAAATAAATGCGGAAGAGTTCGAAAAATACCTACCATTCTTCCTACAGGACAATCCCCACGAAACCTGTCCAAAGGCTGGGCATGCTGCCTATGCTGATGCAGTGAAAACAGTTCCAATCAGAAAGAGTTCTCAATGGAACCATCCCCACTGCTTCCTACTTTATGACTTACCACACGATCTTAAAAACCTCGAAGGATTACATTGAGGCTATGAAAGGGGCACGGGAGCTTGCTAATAACTTGACACTGACGTTGAACGAAGGTAGCAATTCCTTAAACTTTTTTCAGACTCAAATTCCATGGGAAAATTGCTGTTGAATAGGTCTAAATGCGTTCTTCCGCTCTTTTCCGACATTGTTGCCTTAATTTTTCTATAGCAGCAACACCTTTTACATGTTATTGAAATTTGCTGGCGACGAGCGTATCCGCGCATTCGGCGTACTGATATTCAGTTTAAATGGATTATATGAGGCGGTGTTTTCAGTTTCCTTGTTATTGTTTTAGGTACAAACTCGAGCAGTCATGAAGTATATCCGTATTCCATATTCTACGTCTTCTACGAGCAATACCTAACAATGTGGAGGGATACACTACAGTCGTTGGGCATAAGTTTCGGGACTATTTTTGTGGTGACTTTCTTCCTGACTGGATTCAATATTTCTGCAGCCCTTATCGTCTTACTCACCGTAGCTATGATCATTGTGGACATTGGCGGTTTGATGTACTACTGGAGCATACCATTAAATGCAATCTCCCTTGTGAATCTCGTCATGGTAAGAGCTCTACTTATTCTCCAAATCCGCATTCCTAACCAGAGAACCTTTAGACGCTTTCCTCTATCCTCGCTATCCTCTAATAACAGAGAGGTTCTGTACTTCGCTCAGCTCACTTTCCAGTTTTTCAAAGATTACGGAGATGTACTGCCTTACTTTTTTGGCCGTTACAGAAAATCCTTATAGCTTTATCAGGTGGAAGGGGGCATCTCTCAAAGAAATTAAATAAATTGGTTCAAGGAGTATGAAAATCAGGAGCGGGACAGAGATGCTCCGACAGATTTCAATGAAACTAGTGAAACTATAGCCACTAGTGGCTCCAATGGGTCACCAAAAGTCACGAACAAGCGATGGGGTCAGTCGGCAGGGTTTCCTCATTCTAAAATCATACTTGATCACTTTGACTTAAAACATGGCCGCCAGAGGTCGGAAAGTGTTATGCAGAATAGTTAACGACCTCTGGTGGCCATGTTTTAAGCCAAACCGGTAAGCGTAATACATTTTTATGATGAGCAGACTAATAAGCCCTTTCGATTGATGTATATAATTTGTTCGAGTCCCTGAGGTTCAGTGACTGACATTCGGTTTTTCAACGATGAGCTTCCATTTTTACGTCTTAAATGGCTTAAGGATTTTCGAAAATGGTCCAAGGAGTAAGGTAGCAAGTTCTGAAAAATTGGAAAAAAAATCGAGGGTAACTCGGAAGTTTTTTTTTAGTTTGGGGGAGAGGGGCTGGGGGTTGTGGTGGGTAGCTTACGTTTCCTTGTAGGTTGAGCGCGACTCCTTGAGGCTGGAAATCCGCTTATCGGCTCAGTTTCTCCCACTGCTTCGGCTAATGAAGCATTCGCTAAGCCCTTTCTTGTGAAATATTGATTCGCCTGCAGAATTTTCAGGTCGAGGGAAAACATTCAGGGAAGCTTGCTTTGAGGATCTATAATTTTGAAACTTTTGAATTTTAGGCTGTTGGAATCGGTGTTGAGTTCTGTACTCATCTCATCCACGGCTTCACAATTTCAAAGGAAGAGTCACGCCTGGGTCGGGCTCATGACAGCTTGGTGCATATTGGGATCTCGGTCTTCACAGGAATTACATTGACGAAGCTTGGTGGAATTCTAAGCCTTGGACTTGCAAAATCCCAAATCTTTAGAGTATTTTATTTCCGTATGTATTTAGCCATAGTTCTCTTTGGAGCTGCTCATGGACTCATTTTTCTCCCCGTTCTTCTCTCATTCATTGGTCCACCACAACGGATGCCATTGAGGACCTTGGAAATCCAACATCCTTTATGATTAACATCTTAAGCACCTAATATTTTTAATGAACCTCTAAAAATAACAATTTTTTTTACGAATGTAAACAGGGTTTTAACCATATTTTTTTGGAGGTAGGAAGATGTGAGTTGTGAGGCTACTGTAATCGACTTTTTCTGTGGAGGTGAAACTAATTAAAATTGAGGGTAAATTAACACTGACTTGACAGCTCACAAACGTAACACCAGGAACATTGCCTAGCTTTCTTTGGATTCACCCATCCTAATCTACCTCCTAATCGTAGGCTTGATTGTATTTGTATTTTGGAGTTGAGTAAAATAAGTGTAAGCGCATGTTTAATTATACTTTCGGCTAAGTCGGACGGAAGATAGGTAAGAATAAATACTAGTTGAAAATAATTAGGAGTAGAACCGGACTCTCACTTTCTACGCCTGTAGATGCTATTCAGCATTTGTCGTAATGGTTTTTTCGGAATAGCTTCGGGGAGGGATTTGATTTTGTCCGAGAGTTTCTCATAAATATCTTCTTCGTAGTCCTCATATATATTCTTCATCCCAACTGCTTTGTAGATGTCCTTAACCCTTACTTCCCTATCCTTTTCAAAAGAGCCGTAGTTCTCTTGGAGGATTTCAATCTGGAGAGGAGAGGCGACTTTGAGGGCTTGAACAAAAAGCCAACTGCACTTTCCGTCCTCTATGTCCGTCCCAATTTTTCCTGTCACTTCCGGATTCCCAAAGCAGTCCAAATAGTCATCTTGAATTTGAAAATATTCACCAAACTCAATCATAAGCTCCTCGATTCGATTGTGAAGCTCGGGATGATTGACTCCTGCACAGAGCATGGCGGCCTGCAGAGGGGCGCAGTAGGTGTAGTAACTCGTCTTGTATTTCACTATTGTTGAGTATAATTCCTCAGTGTACCTGGAAATAAAAGCTTCCTTTTTACTTTTTGTTAATTTTAGAGGTATACTCTAGTTTATTTCTTTGTACAAGTCGGTTCTCCGTTTTTTAAAAATCTGAGGAAAATTCTTGTCTTTTTGTCTGGTGATAAGGATTTTGGTTTCCGTTTTTCTTAATATTTAATATGGAGAACCGACTCGTAAATAATTGAACTTTATTCGGATTTTAATTTAGAAGCCCGTAATAGAAAGGAAGTAAGGGAATCTGACTTACCCAGTTGTGTCTTTGAGGATCCCAACCCTCGTGTCTAAATTCTGCCCAAGGATGGTACGGTAAAGCTGTTTTTTGGAAGAGGCGCACAATTCCATGGTAATAGTCCTTGTGTCGAAAATATTTGTGGAGTATTTCGTAGACTAAGTTCTCGAGGAGGAAGCAGTCGTTGACCGCCACCATCCCCACATCATCCTGACGGTACCAACACGGGGACCCTCGCCGCGTTTCTGAACCATCCATTATATCATCAGCAATTAGTGATGCCGTTTGCAGCTAGAGGAAAATAATTCAAAGAAAAATAAGAAAAAAGCCGCACCCAGCAAAGTTCCATTAAGTAAGTCAACTATGGAAGAAAAAAAAACCTTTTCTTTTCTTTAAACTTACGATCTCAAGGCACCAAGCCAAGACACAGTTTTCATAATCTTCTTCTTGAGTTCGAAGAGGGCGAAGGGCTCTGTAAAACAAAATGGCAGCTACTGCTCGATTGTGTTTCCCAAACGGGACGTTTTTTTCGAGGAGGCCTTTCAACCATGCAATTGCAGAGCCACATCCCGCATACTCCTCATCCTCCGTTATGTCAGCAAGTAAGTTTGGCCACATGGACTTTAGTTCTTCTCTTACTGATTCCAGTTGACGACTCTCTTCAGCTGGGATTTGAGACTCAAATTCTTGAAACTTCTCTTCGGATTTTTTATCTTTCCCTTCCATATTCAGTTATCTTTAGGTATACTCTGGTTTGATTTTTAAAAAATATTTGAAACTTGAAGAAAGAGTTTTTTAATGCTGAAATATTTATTTCCTGTAAATCTTGCTCAAGAGCTATGCAGGTGGAAAGGATTGGGGACTACTGAATTCTCATCCGCAAAGTCCTCGAGCATTTAAACGAGAAATCGGATGACGACTCTAAACTCAAAGGTACAGCAAGAGGTAAATTACAGTTTACTGGATTGTTTTTTTTTGTTTGAATCACGTCCTCGCACACAAAATTCCCTTCCTTAACCGGGCTTGAAGAATTTGGAACTTTGTGATCAATATTTCCAAGGCACGTCGTAGTAATAGATCATTNCACACAAAATTCCCTTCCTTAACCGGGCTTGAAGAATTTGGAACTTTGTGATCAATATTTCCAAGGCACGTCGTAGTAATAGATCATTTGATGAAGAGCTAATTTCATTGGGACGTGTTTCCCACGAAATTATTCAGGTAGTTGCCAAACTTGTTTTATGATGGAGGTTGACGCCATTCACTCACTCAATCCATGGTGTAAATAAACAAAGGCTGAGGTGCGTCCAGATCATCACATTTCCTTTGAAAAGTGATGACGTTAGAAGGGGAAACTCTCTTTCCAAGTCCACGCACTTTTAACGGGAAACCCTTGGAACTTGTTTTGTTTATCCAGAGGCTATTGCAGGATATCCTCCTTTATCCCATTTTTCCCATTCCTGACGTCAAGGAAGACTTTGAAAAATTTACTCATAAATGGATACTGAGAAAAACGTTAAGTCCAGTTTTGTACCGAAAGGCTTAGAGGAAGGATCTTACTTTTTTACTCTCGCAAATAGAAATATTTTAACTAAAAAAAATTTATCCTCTTAGTTAGATACTATTAGCTTCGACCAACGCACTAAATTCATTAAGAGCGGAGCAAGAAAACCCCTTTACTTTTGCAAGAATTTATTTCCTGGTAAGCTTCTTTCACATACTTTCTCGTATACATTTCTGGAATAAAAATTTAAATTAAAAACTGATTTTTTTAGAAGAGGATTGGTTGAGGAGAATGGGAGATAAGATTGAAGTAGAGAAGATGACAGTGGATGAGCTCCTGGCTCTGGGGATCGAGGGCAGGCACAACCTGCTTTCTGCCTCAATCGACTCCGGAGACTTGGAAACAGAGGAATTCGGAGTGGTGAACCTAAAAGCTAGGTTCCCCGTATTCCTCCCACCAGAGTACTACCCACCCCTGGACGAGTCCCTCATTGCCGCCACTCAAAAGTTTGGCTTTGAGTTTTTGCAAGAGTTAGACGCCACTCCACGTGGTAAAAAGAATTTTGAGAAATTCAGTATTCTTTTCAAAGACATCTCTGGAATGTGCTTCCTTTTCCTCCCGCGAGAAGTATACGAGAGTAAAGGCGGGAAACTGGCAACGCTGTTCTTGACGCTGGCCTTTTACGCGGATGACGCAGTAGAAGACACTGGAATGCTGGGTGATGCTGAAATAAGCCGGATTCCCTCTCTCATTAAATCCCTCGTAGAATTATTCAGAGGGGAAAGTGGAACTGAGGGACCAGCCTTACCCCCCTTCTTCGAGCCCCTTGAAAGAGCAATGAGTAGGACCTTGGCCGATCTTCGAGAAACCCTACCACATTTTATAAAGAATCAAGATTTCTTCTTCGATGGTCTCTCAAGATTTTTACTTGGAGTGGCAGTGGTGGTGAAAGCGGAGAATAATCCTGAAATTGAAATGAGCGACTACCTCCATACAAGTGGTTCGGATCAACGATGGAGGAGGGATGGTAACAGCCGAGTTTCTGGCAGCCGTCTCAGGGGTTACCATTCCAAAGGACATACGCTCTAATTTTCTTTTTCAAGAAGCACAGCGCTTGTTTGAGCAAATCTTTTCTGAAGTGAATGACATTGTAAGCCTCGTCAAAGAGCTTGGGCAGGGTAAAGGACGAGCCCCCATAGGAAAAACAGCTCAACTACGGGGAATAACTCTGGAAGAAGCTCTGGAGTATGTGAGCAAGAAATCCCTCTCTCATTTCCAAGAATTTAAAAGGATTTCAGCTTTATTAAGACAACTTTTCCCAGACTCAGATGAGATGGACTGGTACTTGCTCCTCTGTGGAAGATTAGTAGATGCTGGGGGTCATTTGTGCCGCCACACTATGCGCTACAAAGGGGCACACATTTCATTCAATTTCAAAGGAGAAGAGTAAGAGGGAGTCAAATATTTATACTTTATTTCTTACTTACGGAAATAATAAATCCTTGAATAGTTTTAACTTTTATTCCCTCTTTTTAATTCCTGCCACAACACTCATATTTAATATTTCCACTTTTCTCATCTTTGATTTTTTTAAATTTTCCCTGAAAAGGAGCCAAAAGTTCAAGGCTCTGCTTCTTAGAAGGTACTGAAGGTGCTTAAACTTATTTCTAATTCTGAATGTTCAAAGTTTTAAAGAGGAATGTATATATTCTTTTGATCGTCAAGAACTTGTAATGTATGATTGCTTCAGGTCCACTGC
Organism: Brachystomella parvula; assembly: GCA_019776545.1. Taxonomy (NCBI): domain Eukaryota; kingdom Metazoa; phylum Arthropoda; class Collembola; order Poduromorpha; family Brachystomellidae; genus Brachystomella; species Brachystomella parvula. Next base: position 8,696 of record JABASM010000557.1, read on the forward strand.
TTAAGCAAAGAAAGATGTACTTACACTAAATCATTTGAGTACTTGGGTTTCTCCGGTAGCATTTAAGAAAAGGACACGCAGCATTAACATTACAAAACCTGCCCCAGTAAAAATCAACCCAAAATTCATTCAATTTTGCTAAAATTTTGCAGGGTGATTGATTAGAGGGCCATCTATCGGTTGACACATCAAACTTGACCTTTGACCCCAAAAAGGTCACCAGAGGTCAACATGAGCTATCGGGCTTGTAAGTTGTCACTAGAAAGATTTTTTCACGCTGAATTCAAAAATCAAATTATTTTGTAATTCCCGCAAAGTTTGCGCTGATTTTACGCGATACTCAGGCTAAATTTACGGCAAAATTGCGCTAAAATCTCGCAAAATTTCAAAGTCATCTGATTTTTGAATTTAGCGTGAAACAAGCTTTCCAGGGACACCTCACAAGCCCAAAAGCTCATGTTGACCTCTGGTGACCGTTTTGAGGTCAAAGGTCAAGTTTGCCATGTCAGCTCTCCTAGGTAACCAGGAGTCGGCAGACAGTACGAAACGTCGCCAATGTCGACTGTTTGGCGACTGAAATTAGGGAGGAATAGTCGGGTCCGATTATTTCCCGACTACTTTAGTCGCCGAGCAGTCAACATTGGCGACATTTCGTACTGTCTGCCGACTCCTGGTTACCTGGGCTAAAGTATCACCTTGCAAAATTTGTGCGAAATCTAATGAATTTTGGGTCGATTTTCACTGGCGCAGGTTTCGTAATGTTAATGCTGAGTTTTCCTTTTATGGAATTGTTCTTAAAATCTACCGGAGAAAAAATTCCCAAAAGCTTTCAAATTTGATAGTGTTCTCTCCTAAACTGATTAGCTACTCTCGAGCCAAAATTAATTTACACCTCTCACTTTGAAAACTGCTTTCTCGCGCAGAAATTTCAAAGCCGGCTTCTCACACAAATCAGTTGGTAAACTAAAAAATTGGTTTATTTGTCATTACCTATGTTAAATGACTTTAGTTTGCAGTAGGCCTCGAGCTCCTTCTTCAGATTCGACAGATAACACTTTACGTTTACGATGGCTAACTTTATCCCTTTCTCACCGTAAGGGCTATGCTTTTTTCGGTGTGGAGTTTCCATTAATTGAAATTGTGAGGGACGATGTAGAACTCGCTAACCGGAAACCCGAGCGCACTCTCGGGCGCGTTCCCCTTGACCTGGCCTAGCACGTCACAGCACCGAAAAGAAAGGGAGACTTCTACGTAACTGTTGACAAGGCAAGGGTAAGGCCGGCAGAAGACTAATCGTCTTCCCTCAGCTATTAATGCAAAAACATAAAAGATAAGGCACACAAAAGAAAAGGCAAAAATATCCTAAGGGAAATAAAGTAAATATAGAATGTGATGGGGTGACGAGTGACCCCAGCCCAAGACTCGTCTGACAAAATTTACTGGATAACTTAAAGCAATTCTTTGGGAAGAACAGATAATCACCAAAATTCTTCAGTTAGTATGTAAACGAAGTCGCATGACGGCCCTGAACATTACGCGCGAGAAAGCAATTTTCAAAGTGAGAGGTGTAAATTAATTTTGGCTCGAGAGTACCATAAAATAGGGTAATAAAAACCAGAGAGGGTAATAAAGGCCAAAACAGGTGAGCAGAAAGTAGCTCTCTGATTGGCTGGGTTTGAGTGAAAAATAATGTTTTCGGGAAGGCGGCGTCAAAAGTGAATCTTATCAAAAGAGCCGACAGCCAATATGAATCCTTGAAGCCTATTTTTGAGTACAGTTGAGTGAACCTGCCTCTTGAAGCTGAATTTCTAACTGCCAGGGTCTAAAAATGTCTTCCTTTTTTCTGGACTAAAAGCAGACTTCCTCTTTTTCACCATCTGATTCAGTCTAAAAGAAAATCGAAAAATGTGGCGGGCCGTAGGTAAAAAAAATTCCAAACTGAGTGTTTGAAGCTGAGTCTACCGAGAACACAAACTTGAGTAGGTTCCATTCGGGGAGACTTGGTCGCCTTCCGTAATCAGCCTTTCAGCTTCCTTCGGTGGCCAATTTTACAGATTCTCTCCATAGTTTGAGTCCCAGACACGATCGAACCGAATCGCCCGCCTCCAACAACGAGGTTTGTAGGAAAAAAATTAAATTAAAGCAGCCCTGTTCTCCGAAGACTAGGATTGAAGGTTGTGGCTTTGGAAGTATGAAATTGGAGACCGGTAAGCACGGACAAGGTTAGAAATTAGAGGGATTAATTAACTTTACTAATAAATACAAATAAATAGTTAAGAAAAATAAATAAGAATCCCAAAAAGAATAATTACGTAACTACCGTAATTCTAATAATGGCACAGTACTTCCCAAAATTAACTACATGAACTCTATGACTTATATGCTTTTTTACATGGAAATGCTGGACTTTTAGTCTGCCATCCCTTTGACCAGAAAAGGTAATTCTGGATTTTTATTCTTGGGAAGCAACTTTTTTACCTGATTTTCCATTAAAGTAGTCCATGATTGGATGGTAAGAGTAGTTGACTTTACTTGGGCGATTTCCACCTAGCCTCAGTCTCTGACTCGTTTCTACCCCCTTTTGGAGATGGGCTTGGGCTTTTCTTCCCTTTGGAGCGTAGTCTCGATGTCGCTTCACTCCTCCGCTCATTGTACTTGTTCAGCCTCGTTCTAAGCATTTGGATCCTGTTTTCTAATTTGGATTTCCTCAAGGATCCATTCTCCTCCGCCTTGACTTTCATTGACCTTCCACGGAGTTTCCTGGATTTTGCAGTCTTCAGTTTCCGCTGAAGTCGGGCCAGGAGCAGGGCACGGGCTAAAGGTCTCTTCAGCTTTGCTTTCAGCAGTGGCTTCCCTGCCCTCTTTAGTTTTTTTAAATTCTCGGAAAGCATTTTTAGCTTTAGCATTGGTTTCAGCTTTGAAGGGTTTTGAGATGTCCGAGATTCTCGGGTTTTTGGCTTAAGTGCATCCGTACTGTTGCTTACACTCATACTGTAGGAGACTTGAACCTTCTCGTCTGAAATATTTAAATCTGGTTAATAACCAAGTATGTGGACAGACCGACGAAGGCTCTACACAGAAATATCAATAATCAAGTTTTGAAAATAAATAAATAAAAGAAAAATAAAAATTAAAATGGAGTTGCTTGTTTCAACCAGCCAGAAGGAAATCACAGGAAAGAGAACTTTAAAAAAGAGATTTAAAAAAGTGAAATATTTAGAAAAACGTTTAGGATAGAAACTGATTAAATGAAAGTTAAGCATATTGAAAATATATATTGCTATTGGAAGAAGAAAAAAGAGAGAATTCAAATTTTTGTTGTAATAAACCGTGCAAGACGGATGTATGGAATAGCGCGAGTGTAACGGGTGTACCGGGTTTATATGGGAGTAATACCGTAAATAAAACAAATAAAAATTTAAATTTTAAAAAAAAAATTTTCAAAAAAAAAATTTCAAAAAAAAAAAAAATTTAAACAAAAAAAAATAAAAAAAAAAAATTGCAATAAAAAAATTCAAAAATATAAAAATTTCAAAAAAATTAAAATTTCAAAAAATTTTGACCGATTGGGCTGAAAAACAAACTTGTCAGCTATGACCCTAAAGAACTCACATACCAAAAATGAAGTCAATCGGATCATCCGTTCGTGAGTTATCGTGGACACGGACGTCCGGACGTTCGGACGGACAATGCATTCGCATGAATAGCGCTCGCGCTATTAATTAAATATTAAGAGGATTCAGAAATTTTTCTAAATAAAAGAGGGAAAGAAGTAAAATGAAGAAATGTGGAAATGAAGAAGAATTTTAAAAACTTTGATAAAAAATAACGCAGACGTCTGAAATCCAACGGGAACCTTGATCAGACGGAATTACCACCTTCGTCGGTGATTTAGGGTCGCAAATGTTTTTAACTAACTTTTCTTTTTTGCGATTTTTTCTCTGAGGGCCGAATATTGTGCGAGTAAGTCCTGTAGATCGTCTTTAAGATTTGCAGCTGCTGAAGTAGCTGCTGGTTTTGGAGTTGGTTTTACTGGAGCTGGGGGCGGTGTGGGGTTTTGAGGAGGAAAATTGTGGTGTATTCTCTTGCCGTCACCTCTTCCGAGCGGTGTCCGCGGTGGAGCAAATTTAAGCCTTGGAGGAATGTCCCGCCTTCTTGCTGGAGTAAATCCGTGCTGCTGTTGGGGAATGTAATAGCCCTGTACATGGCACGTGCAGCAGGTAGGGACCTAAAGTCGTTAATGTTTTTTGAATAGAAATAATATTAGTTGGGCTTTTTCTTATTCTTTTTTTTTTTGAAGTGCGAACCTTAAAGACGTCAACGTGGAGCCCTTTCTCGGGATCCCAGGCTAAGAGCCTGTGGTAATTGTAGACTTGTGTACAAGCTGTCCTGTAGTGCGGCATCACGTAGGAACACGTATTCCCTGGTGACCTGCTCAGAAAGGTTTACGATCAAGGCCATGCAAAGCCTCAACAATTCTAGGCTTATTTCCTTACAAGCATTTCTCAAGCCGAAGCGTCTGTGTATTGTCTGCGTAGTTGACGATGTACTTCCAGTCTCCGCTTGAACTGGATTTGGCTTTCTTTACCTGTCCGTAGGCCACTTTGCTAGGGCTGGAATTAAAAAGAAAATATTCAGAACTCGCCTTGGAAAGGGAGAATTTAACGATTATTTTTTCCAATTTGGACTGCAATGGAGCTTGGATAACTGCACAACGAACAAGGGAAAAACAAAATTCTGAGCCCGTGATCTGGAAATATAAAAGTGTGAAAAACGCTTTCTGGGCATTTAAAATCAGCTACGCGCAGTCATTATGATAAAGACAAACTTTTGGCGTTGGATTATTTTGTTATTCTTATTTGTTTTTCGCTTAGATTTTTAATAGAACATTTTAGAGTTTTTTCACTTACCACAGAAATCCCCCTTCTCCGGCAAAGTCTCGGTGGCGGTGCGTGGTCTCATCTTCACTCCGCCTCACGCCAAAATAATGTTTGAAGTTGTAGCTATTTTCCTGCGTCTTTTGAATCCCATCGACCCATGAGGAAGCCTCTGGTTCCTTGACAAGCAAAGCAGACGAGTCAGGATGCTTTTCCATTGCCTCAGAAATGGCTTCACTAAAATCAAAAAAATTCAGACTAGTTTTCAGAATTTACTCCTCTCATTCCTTACATTGGATAATCCTGGACGACGAGGCAGAGGTCCTCACTGAAGTAATCGCATTCTTTGTTGTACTCCTTTGGAATCTCGCTCACGGTCACTTCATTAATTCTGAAGGGGCGTGGGCCTGGTGGTGGGCGTGGTGGGCGCCTGAAATGGTGTGGGGGTCTCTTTGGGGGAGGGCGCCTCATTGGGGGCCTCCTCTGCATTCCAAACGGCGGCCTCCTCATCGGCCCGCCAAAATGCGGTGGTCTATTCGAGGGTGGGCCTTGATTTGGGCTCTTGAGTTCAGACTTCTCCTTTTGAGTAGGGGTTTCGGCCGGCGGGGCTTTGGACTCTTCCACAGACTCCTTTGGGTGGTCCGGATGATCGGGGTACTCGAGTGGGTGGGGAGCAAGGCTCCACTGGAATTCCTGCTCAAGACTATTGTCAAAAACCCCCTGCTCTTCATATTTCTTGAGTTCTGCGACGGTGGCAGCGATTTCATCATCGCTGAGGTCATAAGGGTCACTCCACTGCTCTTCGTTCGATTCCGACCAGTCGTCGAACATGTCTAGCTTGAGAAGCTCAGGAGGAATTGATTCCGTGGATGAAGGGGACTCGGTTTTCCGGTGCTTTGCTTCCTCCTCCTTAATGATGTCTACACTGATTTCCTTAACTCTCTGCGTCTGCTTCGTGGTTGTTGAGGGCTCAGTGCTGGGCATCGGATTTTCATCTTTTATTTCCTGGACGTGGGCAGAGGTCCCTTCCTCCTCAGGCACTGCTTCAACGTGAATCACTTTGATCACTGGCTCGCTCTCTTCACTTCGATTCGAGTTGATTGAGTCCTTGCTGATGATGCTGACGCGAATTGGGCGAGGAGTTGGGCGCGGCGTCGTGATTTTCTCTTTCGTCGGGAGGGCTACGCGGATTGGTGATGGGGTGACAACGCTTTTTATTGAGCTCACTTTCACTGCCTTCTGACTCCTCCCACTTCCGACTGAGATGATGAGTGGGGCGTCTCCAGACTCCTGCGCATCCATCGAGTCATGAAATTCCGAAACCAAAGGCGAAGCTAGGATTTGTCCCTCAGAGTCAGAAATTCTAATTTGACGGCTGTATGAGTCCCGGTCGTAGCTCTGGTCGTGACCGGCGTATTCTGAGGGTGGGCTTAGTTCGGAGATCGGGCCGTGCTCGTAGCTGCCTGCTGAGTAGTGAGCGTCGTCATGGTTTTCACCAGAAATCGTAATGCTCACTTTCCCGGCATCGAAATGAGGGCGGGATTTGTGAGAATGAATTTCTCGAAACTCGTCGTGGGCGTCGTCCTTGATGTTGTAGGAAGATAAGTAGTGGGAATGATCCTGGCTGTCGGGCCCTTTTCTCATTGGCTCTGGGAGATAGTGGTACATTTTATCGGAGTTGGAGTCCAAGGCATTTTTAACGAGGGAGGACATGGCTGGCGGGAGTTTTGGGACGAGTCTCTTCACAATTTGGATTTGAGTGCTGCGCGGCATTGAGGACATGTTCAGTCCAGCGCGGGATGCCATTATTTCAATACGCTTGAATGCTATTTCTAGCTGGTCGGGTTCGGAAGATACGAGGGTTGAGGGGCGGGAGCGGTAGGAGGCGACGGGCACAACGCTCCGCATTCTTGGTTTCCTTTTCAACGGCGCTGTCATCAATCTAAAATTTTAATTTAAATTAGCATTTTTTAAGTGAGTGTTGGGCGTTTGAAAAGACTGCTCAGTTGGGTTCGAAAGGTACATAGGCTAATTCTCGTAGAAAGCCAAGTTATTCAAACTATTAAGCCATTTGATATCGAGAATCCTTTGTTCTTATTTTAAAAAAAGCTGTGGAAAACTGTGTTTTTTCTTGGGGAGAACGGAACCGAGAGTGGGCCTCGTAATCTGAACTAGACCTTCTTTGATTGACTCTGCGGTAACATTAGGCTGTTTTTATATTTTTAAACTCACGCTAAGCATGGATAATGCTCTAGGAATTTTGAATGGGAATCCACGATTTGATTTTTTCCTTGGTCGCTTTTTAAAGGGAATATTTGGAAGTGGTGGATCCATGGTGGGGACTGGGAGATCTTTGTGGACTGGAGAAGTTATAGTTTGGTCCGGAATATCCTGGATTTTTTCATTGATGACTGACATGTCTCCTCCATGGATGAGCCTCTCTTCTTCTTCTGAAGTGAGGAACTCAAGCTCTTCTCTGTAAGGGAACGGAATGGCAGCTGGAGACCTGAGAGCTGATGCCGATGCTACTACGCTCAGGACCAGGAGCCACAAGACTTCCTGCAAAACAAAATTACCCAGACTTTTATGCTTCATTCACATTACTTTCAGAGGGTTCTCATACAGTAGCCTAGCTCAGTAATTCAACTAGCTTTAGATCTCAAAATGCAAAGGTAGTACAGTGAGGGAAGCGGGAAATTTTCAAAAACTAGAAGAGAACAAGAAAGAAGTTTTGAATCCCGCCTTCTTCTCAATACACTTCAAAGGTTTCTCGCGAGCGAAATCAAAAAACTAATTAGTAACTGGGTTTAGATGCGTCTATCATCCTTTCTGCCGTGATCCTACTAGCTTACTAAGGTGAGAAAGCTCATTACCCAGTTTGAAAACTCCTGGCGTAAATTCCTGGCGTAACCTTCCAAAATCTACCCCTCAAAGATACTTGCTTTGAGTAGCAGCCACTCTCTTCTGGGAACGTACACATATATCGATATCACAAAAAGGCTAGTTTCTTGATACCCACCTCCCTGCGATATATTAAAAGATACATTCTCCAAAACCCCCACCCCCCCTATAGCACCTATCGATATATCCGGACATGCGTTGGAAACTTGCGGATTTCGAAATTCTGACGCGGAAAACAAACACATTATAACAGGACCCATTTTACGTCCGTTGCACAGTTGCATTTCAGTTTTAAATTAATGAATTATTTGAATTTCAACTGATAAAGTAAAGAATGGATGTAAGTTTTTGCTCGAGATTAAAAAAATAACTAATGTAAAATCCAGAATAGGCATTGCACATTCAGACGCCTACTCTCATTATAATGTATAGCACGGATGTGCAAATGCGGTGATAAAAAATGAAATTATTACACGTGTTTCTCCAAGGAACCTGCAGATTTTTTTAGCAGATTTCTCGGTACAAACTGTATATCGATACATCCATCCAACCCCCAGCCCCCCTACGATATACCAGTCGATATATTTCCTCACCTCCTCCCTCCCCTACTACGGATATCGATATAAGTGTACGTTATTCTTGGAAGACCCTTCCTGTTAGTCTCAATTTTTACCTCACCCGTTTCCGCTTTCTTAAGGCCGAAAAAATTGCTCCAACGCGAAGCACCCTTCCCAACCTTTTCCAGAGACGCTTTCACCTATCCTACGCTTTTAGCCTTTGCTCATAAATGCTCACCCAACGCTCCATCCGATCCTTATGAGATTGAAAGAAGTTACTGCAAGAAATATTTCTGTAATGCCGAATTTTTTATTTCACTGGTTTTTGCTGTCTTATCCATGCTCATCTCCAAAAAACTTTAAAATTTAACAAACGATTTCGCATTTTGGGACTTTTTCCGGTCAAATCGGAACAAAAATCGACGGAATAAAAACTTAAGCTTGAATTTTGAAGTTATCGAAACAACTGGGCCAATTTTTGCGAGAATCCGTTGAATTGCGCATGGTATATTTCAGTTAGAATAACCTGATTAAAACTTCATGGGGAAAAGTTCCTGATCGTCGCCATGAATGGCGGCATTTTGACCTAAGACTTGGCGAACAAGGTTCGTGTAAAAAATCCTGCATAGTTAGCTGTACTCCCGAAATAACTGGCTCGAATTTCGAGACAAAATATTAAAGCCCTAGGGAGTTATGCCTTGACCATGGTGAAAATATTCTCTGGAAAAAGCTGAGAAGGGTGCTTTGCGTTGGAGCAATTTTTTCGGCAAAATGAAAGCGGAAACGGGTGGGGTAAAACCCGTCAAAATTTCGAAAAGATCGGATAACTCTTTACTTAGTTAGCGCTGCGCAAAAATTATTCAAAAAGGCTGACACACCCTCTGTAAATGGAATTTTTTTTTAACTTTATAAATAAGGAATTGAGGGCTGAGAAATTTTTCATCCTTCAAATTCTTTGGAAATCCTTTGAAGTTTCCTTTCTCATTTTTGAAATTGAGGGGGCCTTTAATGGGAAGGTAAATAAATGAGGAAAGGAAATTGGAAGACTCTTCTTCTCCCGGGGAAAAGGAGGAAGGAAGTGAAAGTTTGCCTTTCTTCAATTTTATTCAAGATTCGCCAGACTCAATTTCTTTTTATTTACAGAGGGGGTAAGTTTCCTTGTGCAAAAAGTAAACTCTGTGTTGAGCTCAGTCTTCTCCTGAACTAGTGAGCAGGAAAAAAGAAAACTGCGTCCTTCTCTTACTATAATATTTTGTTAGCCCTTTGTAAAATCAGAAGATTTGAACTTCGGGAAAGAAAAGTAGGAAAAACGGGTTAAGATTTAAGTTCATTTTTTTTAGCTTTCTCTAAAGGTAGTATCTACATGAAGGGAAATTACTCCTTGCAATTCCTGCATAAAGTTTCCAGTTCCTGAGCTGTGTTACCTAGGCTTAGCCTTATGCTGAGTCAAGATTTAATTCCATTGTAGTCAGAGGCAGAGAAAGCAGAAAAAGATTAGCGCGCTTGAGAAATCAGCCGCACAACTCCTCTGCTCCCCTCTTCAAGTTTCCACGTATATGGAGAGAAATCTTCAGAAAATTCAGCTACGAGGGAATTATAATCTGGAGTAAATCAATTATTCATGTTTTAACCCATCAACAGCATCCTCGACTTTTTTGAGTTAACCCTAGTGGCACTTGAAATAATAAACGAAACGTCAACTTTCACTTCAGGTAAAAATCAAGGAGGGAAGATGGGAACCGGGAACAAAAAAAAGTGGCGATCAACACTTTTCCCTCAAATGAAAGTAGGAAGATTTCAAAGCTTTTGGATTCTTTTAGCATTCCCTTTCTGCTTTTAAGTCTCTGAACAAACAAGACGTGAACCAGGATATATTATTAGAGGGGAACCAAAATGGAATTCAGACTCAGAATTTTCTACTTCAGGGTTTTCAGCTTCATTATTGAATACATACGCGTGCATCCTATGGGTTCATCGGAGGCAATCCCATCCTGGCAGTCATCGATTGAATCACAGTATTTTGAACTTGGAATACATTTACTCTTAGCACAACTGAATTCAGAAATCCGACAGACGCTCCGTGTACCTCTACCACCAGCTCCACCTGAAAAAGTGTAAAAATTATATAAGTTGGTTGTATTCGCCCTTAAAAGACCACAGCCTAAAGAGCAATTTTTTTCTTCTCAGCAACCCCAATTTGAAAGGAGGTGAGCAGCATTATGGAGCACTGGGGAGATGGCCCAGAGCATCACCCTTTCTCATAGCAAAAAGTGCTGGTGAAACCAATTCAGCCCGAAAGAAAGCAATGACACTGAAATAAGCCGATTCCGCAAAATCGAAGCTAAAGAGCCTTTCTGGTGTCGTTCTGTAATTGGAATCTCATTATAGTAGCAGTTCAATTGAAGAATCATAAACTTACGGCTTCTTATTTTTTGCAAAGGCGAACTTGAATTCCCTCTCAAGATTGAATTGGCCCATGTTTGAACATTTTCAGTGAACTGTTCTGCCTGGCGATTAGTATAAACTGGACTTGTACGGGCTTGGACTAGGTTTTTGGCAGCATTTGTTAGAAAAGGCCCTTGTGTGGTGAATAGGAAAAGAGGCTTTAGATTTTGATCAGCTGCAGTCGTCATTGCTACAGCATGAAGGTCACTTGCACTATCATTGACTGAGATATTTCGTCCGTGGCTCTGGGTAAAGCCGGAGCTGATCGCACTTAAGACAAGCCCTACCCAAATTTTCTTCCATTTCCATTTATGGAGTGGGGCTGAGGACTTGGTAAGGAAGTTCGAATTACTGCTAGAATTAATCTTCTGATTCAGCTCATATTGAGTAAATTGAACACACTCCTCCTCTCTTGAACGATACATTTTCTTTCTAAAGATGAGCATCTTTTGTTTAGAGTAAAAATTGATTAAATAAAAGAATCAGAGAAAAAGTCATCACTACTGATTATCCGGGAGGAAGTTTTAGCTCATTTTATCCTTCAGCGAGGAAGATGAAAAATTCCAGTTCCCTTTCTCCTTCCTAGAAACTTTTTTTTCTTTCTCAGTAACTTGAAAGCTTCCTTAGTCTTGGAGAAGAACGAACTGAGGGTGAGGGACCGTGTACTATTTTCTTTGCCTCTCCGTGTTGAAATGGCAGGATAAGAGCGAGGATTTTCTAGCAGTAGAAGCCGGATTTGAGATGAGCACTTAATCAATACTCAGTAAACGGAACAAGGATTTAATTGGTTGAAGCTCAGAAGTAGATCTCCTATCTGAAAGTAATCAAAAACAAATCATCTGTTAATTACATTCCAGTTAAAGCAGAAGCTACCCATTGCCCATTCCAGACCTAAGGGACAAATCAACCTCTACAGCACAAAATGAGGATACCCTAGACGGCAAAAAATTTTTATTCCGAAATGGAAAATATTTTTGTCGTAAACGACTCCGACGGGGAGCCGCGCTTACTCTGAATCTGTCGTCATTCTTCGCTAAGGAATGGAAGAGAGAAAAAAAAAGTTAAAGTAGAAGGGACTGGCGAATTTAGCTTAAGCCGCATTTCCACTGACAGCAGAAGCAGTAAGCAGACGCTTCTTCTTCGGCGGGAGAAAGAATTTGCAGAAAAAATACGCAGCTTTTTTCTGGTGCAGGAAATAGCGGAGCCGTTTCCACTAAAAGAAATGCAGAAGCAGAAAAAGAAGCGTCTGCTTTCTGATTCTGCAGTGGAAATGAGGCTTTATGCGAAAACTGTTTTAGTCTCTCCTCAATTTAAAATTTTGAAAAGTGGCGTTACCGTAGTCTACAAGCGTCAGTTTTTGAAATCATAGCCGCAACTCGCCTATGCTCTCTGTGTTAACTTTTTTTTACTCGCTCCCGTTACCCAGCGAAGAAAAATGGCGGATTCAAACCATGTTACCGGAAATTAGGGCACCCTGTAGGAATCGCTTTCGTCACAACTTTGGATTTCGGAAGAAAACTTTTTTCCGTCTCATCTGGTACCTACGGAGCTGTAAAGACGAAACAAGTATACGCCTTTTACAATATGGTAGATAGCCTTTTCAAAACTGGTATACCGTTTCTTAAATCGGTATGCCGTTTTTTAAAAGTGGTATACCGATTGTTGAAGTTGGTATACTGGTTTTTGAAAGTAGTATACCAATTTTTTTCGAAGGCTGAAGGCCGAAGGGAGGCGTCCTTCACACCCGCCATGAACTCCGGTTCAGCCCAGCTCCGTGTTCAGCTCCAGCTCCGCGGAGCTGACGGCAGATACCTATCAGCTCCGCAATTTAGCGCATCAGTTCTATCTTTTAGCGT
>JABASM010000558.1:0-21306 GCA_019776545.1 Brachystomella parvula
ATAAAAATTTCAGAAAACGTCAGAAATTCATAAAAATTTTGGAAAACGTCAGAAATTCATAAAAATTTCAGAAAACGTCAGGAATTCATAGAAATTTTAAAAAACCCCGTATATACCCGGTAAATCCGTTACTCGGTATTTGTGTACATAGAATGAACTACACTCGCGCTATTCCATACTCCCGTGTTTGCACGGTTTATTTTAGTACATGATGCCCATGTGCCTCTGGACTTGGGTGCGGAGGGCATAAAAGATGCTCATCGGATTTGTAACGGAATTTCATGACCTCACAAGTTTCCAAGCTTAGACATCCAGGAAGCTGTCGGCAATTGGTTCCTTTAACAAAACTATCACCCAAAAACGAAAGTCAGTGACCTCTTTCCATCATTCCATTTCATTCGGTGAGCTACAACAGATGCGACTTAATTACAGCCTTTATTACATTCATCCCTAGACTTTTACTTCTCCTGTGTCCTGTCACGCTATTTCCTCTTCTGAGATAAAGCCAGAGGCAATGGAGCCTAATTACTTAGACACGAGAACCACTTTCTCAGGGTTAACTACTAAAAGGAAAACAATACAGGACAATGAGAAAATGATTGATAAGATGATACCACGGCAGTGACAGCAATTACCGCAGTACAGCATAAACCAGTCATCCATTATCTTAGCATCCTCTGGCTTATTACTCGGGACGCTGCTCCATTCAACCAGCACAGCAGGAAAACGCTCCTTCCCCTGGACAAGCAAAATTAATTACAAGTTGACAAATTGAAAACCCGACGCGCTAAAGGCAGTTCATCAGCATCTTTTAGTTTTAAAGTGGTAGAGGCGATCCAGGTTCATTGCCCGGCCGAAGCTACTACGATGGAGGATTCGAATGGAGCAGGTTTATCCTCTATGCCTCCAGCAACAACCTCAAGCCCGGTTACAAGCTACGACTCGGGGGACATTGGATGGGTCATGATATCAACTGCTTTGGTATTCCTAATGGTTCCTGGAGTCGGATATTTCTACAGGTAGAACTCATTGCACCCTGTCTGTCTCTAAGAAATCCCTGATTCCAGCAGCGAAAGATTCTTTCTTGTTTCAGTGGAATGGCCAAGACGAAGCATGCCCTCTCACTGATTATGCTCAGCTGCTGGTCGATTGCTATTGTATACATTCAGGTCTGAATTTTTTAAAGGATTTTTTAGTAGCTATATAGCATGATGACCACGCTCAAAATTTTTTATTTTCATTAGTGGTTCCTATTTGGCTATTCCTTGACATTCAGTCGCTCCGCGAATCTGATAATTGGAAATTTTGACCATGCGTTTCTACTAGGAGTTTCAACAAATCCCTCCCTTGCATCCGATAAAATCCCAGATATCCAGTTCTGCATCTACCAAGCCATGTTCGCAGCCATCACTCCAGCACTTGCAATCGGAGCCGCTGCTGAGCGTGGAAGGTTCCTCCCAACAATTGTATTTATTTTCCTTTGGACTACTCTGGTTTACGACTTCGTTGCCTGCTGGACTTGGAATACAAATGGATGGAGCAATAAAATGGGTGGATTAGACTACGCAGGTGGAACTCCCGTCCATATTGCCAGTGGCGCAGCGGCACTTGGTAAAAACTACTTAATTTTTTCAACCTTCGTTTTATTTTAAACCTGTATCAGCCTATGCTATCATCCTGGGACACCGAGACGACCGTGAGGGTGCAGGACCGGACGGAGGAGAAGTGAGGCCGCACAATATGTCAAATGTAGTATTGGGCATGGTGCTCATTTGGTTTGGCTGGTTTGGCTTCAACGGTGGATCTGCGCTCGCCGCCTCAACCCGAGCCGTATTCGCATGTGTTGTCACTTGCTTGGCTGCAAGCGTAGGTGGCATCGTCTGGGTTTTACTAGATTACCGCCATGAGAAAAAATTCTCTCCAATGGGATTTTGCTGTGGAGTTGTCGCTGGTTATTGAAAAAAAAAATTAAAGATTTACAGTTAAAGCTTGGAATATTGAAAAAATGAAGTTTGTATTTTTTAGGGCTGGTGGCAATTACTCCGGCCTGCGGGTTCGTTTCACCATCGTCATCCATTGCCTTTGGAGTAGTGGGTGCACTCTCATGCAATTTAGCGATGAACCTAAAGCACTGGCTTCCTTATGATGATGCACTTGACGTATTTGCAGTGCATGGAGTAAGTTTTTCCCAACATGGGATCTGCCAGAGAATTAGAGAACAGATTTGCTAAAATGCCTTTTTTTGATTCACACAGGTAGGAGGAATTGTCGGAAATGTGAGACAAATCTTGCTTTGAAATTGCCTTCATAAAATTAAATATAAATGCTTGGGACAGATTCTAACCGGTATGTTTGCACAAAAAGAAATAGCAGCGTTAGATGGGCAAGTTATCGAAGGCGGGTGGCTAGACGGTCATTGGATGCAAGTACCCTATCAAATTATAGACTCGGTGGCTGGCCTTGCCTGGTCTTTCATTGTTACAATCACTCTACTGTATATTATGAACAAAATCCCCGGCTTGAGTCTCAGAGCTGAAATACAAATGGAAAGAGCTGGACTTGATCAGGGTGAACTAGGCCTCTCTTGCTACGAATATGTTGAGGAAGTCAGAGTTACTACGGCTGAGCTTGAAAAGCTAGTCGGACTCGGAACCAATGGAAACGGACAATTCTACAGCATGTCAACTATAAATACCACAAATTCAAAGTTATAATAACGTCAATTTATAATAGATTTCAACCCAGAAAATATTTTTAACTTACTTAATTTGAAATTTTAAGCAAAAGAAAATGATTGAAAAAAAAGGCATTCATACAACTGAATATTTATGAGATGACATGGCCTTACTTCACTCTAATCGCTAATAATGAGGTCTTCAATACCCCAGTCCTCATAGCTCCCGTCAGGTAAAAAGCGACGGATGATAATTGGAATCTTCCTTGCCTTCAGTTCTTTCATTGCAATCTGAAGTGGGTCCGTTTCCCCCTCCAACTCAACCATGACTGGAGCACACATGGAAATCTGGAGGGCACGGGTACCCAGGACCCGAGCTCTTTCATATTTCGTCATGAACGGGGTTGTGATTCTCTTTGTTGAGGCTGTGACTGTTGTATCTGCATCTACGGGGATGATGTCAATGTTATCAGCCTCCTAAAAAGAAATCAAGTGATGTGTAGGACTAGAAAAACGGACGTATCCCATTTAATAGATTAAACTCATGTTTACCTCATCGCCGACGGCATCCTCTAGTGCGTCATCCTCATCTGGCATGTCATCGTACTCATATCCTCCTCCCATTCTAAAATAAGAAAAACCCCATTCAGTAAACGCTTGGGACTGGAGGCCAAATAATACGCCCTTCTAATTAAAGTCACTTACTCATCATCAGGTTCATAGTCTCCGTCCGCCATTTTGCTAACTTCAGTCGGTGAAGGCCCAGTAAAGTAACTGCACTGCCGGGAATCGATCAGATGTTCCTCTTTCTTGCGGAAGAAGAATGAATTATTAAACTAATGGTTTTATTGGATGCAGTACACAAACACCAGCTCTATTTACGTCTCTGTCAGTTTTTCAATACTATTATATCTTAATTATTAATTAATTATCGAAGAAAAAATATTGAAAAATTCTGGAAAATAGGGAAAATTGCCGATTTTCGTGAATTTTCTACTTCTTTTCCCGCAAAAAAGAGAAAAATTTTCTCGAGGCCGCCAGGGCTCGGACCAGACTTTCTCTTAACTTTCACTCTTTCCTTTTTCTTGATTTTATTTTTTGATTTGTACAATAAATAGTAACTGTACAAAAATGGAGGAATTCCTTCCTGTTGTATTATATAAACCTGAAATGAATGCAGGTCAAAATTAGCATTTTTGTTCCTCTCCAATTTTACTGCAGGTCCCCAATCCTTCTTCTCTAATTGACCTTCTCCGTCGCCTATGAAATAAGACCATTCATTCACTCAGCAGCCGCATAGTGGCACGCCATAATTTATTTTTCATATCCTTACATTGGTACTGGCATTTTGGCTGATGGTCGGGTCAGTTCCCATGGGTAGTTACCATCAAGTCGTGGATACCAAGCACAGTAATCAACCTTCTCCATTAACTGAAGCGCATTCCCAAGTAACCCAGCATAGGCATCTTTCTTTAATTCGTAAGGCTTTCCCTCCCCATCTTTCATCCTAATGAAGTTCAGTTAGTCGAATTTAAAAATCCTCAGTTCCAGGTCTTACCAGACGTCCCAGGCATCATTCGTAAAGAGTGGGGTCAAGAGGGTAGTGAACCGGTTGTGGTCGTTGAGGCGTCCATACGTTTTGAAAGTTTGGTAGCAGTTACTGTGAACAAATATGAAAATCTTCCAGACGGTTTCAATCAGCGGCTCATTGTGCAGCGATGTCTGGTCAACCGGAACGGTCATCGTTATAACTTCGTTGAACTTGAAGAATTGACCAGGTTCAAATTGCTGAAAATGAAAAAAAAATAACTATTTTGTGCCCTTTAGTTTGGAGGGTGCAAGTCTTACTAGAATGGGCTCCCCATCGACGCAGGTCTCATTTGGAGCAATAAACGGAATCATTTTCGTCTGCTTCAAACATTCCTCGAGCGTAGCGTTAATTCTGGTTAGTTCCTGAAGGTCTACGAGCGTTTCTCTAAATTTGAAACTCCGCTGATGCATTCGAATGAAGGTTGAAACGGCCAACTAAAAAAGCGGTAGAACGTTAATAATCACCTGATTATTATCAAAAATTATTTCCATGAGATGTGATTTTCTTCGAGAATTTTTTGAAAGACTTTGAAAAATGGAACCTACATTCCAGTGTCCAGGATTAACGTAGAAGTTAGGGCATGCTTTTTGCATGATCTTTTTGCTAAGTTGTAACATTTCATAGGCAGGTGTTCTATAATGATCACCGCTGCGGTTAGCCCGGGACGGGTCAAGGATCTTCAAAGACTTTTCTGTAGCGAAGTCCCAAATTTCACTTTTTATTATATCCGAACCCTCGGCACCCTTCAGGTCGTAATCTTCCGCAATTTCTTCAGGTGTTGGGGGCGGGGGTCTGGGTTTCATTGCCAAACTCGCTGGAAGAAATGCTCGACCCTGGATTGCACGCCTTTGTCGTCCGCCACCTGCAGCCTCTTGTTCTTCATCATGGACTGGACAACTCGTCGTCAACATATCTAGACATCACAACAGAAAACATTATTGAAATTTTCTTTTTTTGAATTTCGATAGCTGGTTTCCAGATTTTAGAGAAGCTTTGCTTCATTTCTTATTTTTTTAGCCACAACTTACCGTTGGCTTTTAATATTCGCTTGCAGTCTTGAGGTGAAACTCGCATTGCCTCCTTAGTGCATTTCGATTGAAACGCTATGAATTTTGGCACATTTTCGAAAATGCAGTATTCTCCATCTCGTGACGCTAGGCATATCTCTTTCCCATTTTTCCACGGAATCACCATCTCGTGACGCTAGGCATATCTCTTTCCCATTTTTAAGAATCAGTGTCCAAGTACCGAGAACGACGAGCGTGTCTCCTGCGAAAAATCTTTGTAATTAGCACTCAAGGGATGAAGTCAACTTTAATTATTTGAACTAATAAATTCTCTTTGATTTTTCGAAGTAGATAAATCAGTAGTTGAAAAAATACAACAAGTTCGAATAGTTCAAATGCGTTGAACCCTGAAGTCCAAATAATTCAGAACTCAGAAATACCTTTTCGCGAATATGGAAACTTGGTAGCTTTGTTGTAGCGAGCCCTTACGAATTTTGACTGGGAGTCTAGGATCGTCAAGAACGGAACGTTCTCTTTGTTCAAAAGTTCCACTCGTCTTATCTAGCACGAAATAGAAAGAAATTAGCATGTTCAGAAGCCGAATGTTAAAAAAATTCTGACCTTTGACTTGCATTGTAGTTGGAAGCAACTGTTATCCCCACCGTGGGTCATCCACGTGAAGTTGGCTGAACATTGTGTTTCATCAAAGAATGAGTACCTGGAGATTAATGGCAAATTAAGGTCAGTGAAAACCCTGAGTTATCAAATCCTTACACTCCTTTGACACAACCGCAATCAAACTGGGTCGCTTTTGGGAAAGTCACAACCTGTTGCTCGCAGTCTTCTTCTTCGATCATCACCACCTCATCACTAGCTTCTCTGTAGAGCTTAACATTACCGGAAATGGAAGAAATCCCAACGGAAATTATAAACAGAAGCTGCCCCAGCAATCCCATTTTTAACCCACTACTGCGTGCAGTCCAACTAATCCAATTGACTGAAGACAATGAAGGTAATAAATTTAAAAGGGAAAGTTAAGAAGAACATTGTTGAAAAACAGTACAGGAATCCTTTCACTTTGACTCTTCAAAGTTAATTGTCAATTCGTTTTTATTCAAATTTCTGACACGAAGGCCCACCGCGGAGACAATTCAAATTATCGGCGACGTTCTGCTCAGCTAGCTGCTCCTCTGATCCTCCTAATCCCAAAGAACTCATAGCATCCTTTGGTGGCATTGAAAATTCGGACATGAAAGTTGAGGACGAAATGAATGAAGTTGTCCAATCAAATCCAAGATACTGGGCAGGGTGAGGTTGCATGTGATGCTGCGGGAGGATTGGGGGTGACCGGGGTGGGCTTCGAGACGACGGAGGCAAAGGCGGGAGTCCAGCTTCCATAATGTGGGGCAGTTCTAAAGTTTCGAAATGACAGTCCGATAAATTGAATTCTGCGATTTGTGCTGCGCTGCATAATCTGCGCGATCTCACCTGCTCTCCCCCCGCCGGAAACTTTTTCTTGCTTTCTCCATTTGGCTCGTCTGTTTTGGAACCAGACCTGGACGCGTGCCTCTGTTAGGTCAATCCTTAACGCCAGCTCCTCCCTGAAAAATACGTCGGGGTAATGTGTCCTTTGGAAAGCTCGTTCGAGCTCTTCTAACTGCAGATTTGTAAATGTCGTTCGGTATCTTCGCTGCTTCCTTTTTCCCCCGCCTGAGGGCCCTCCCCCACCCTCTGGTGAATCATTGAATGCTGTAAATGTGATGACAGGGGGACTTGACTCTCGAGTTGAGGAATGCCTTGATGCTGGTGGCATTTCTGTAGTTTCGACTCCATTAAAGTTAGCTGAAAACAAGCCATTGATTGGTAATGCATTGCGTAATTGAACGGATTTCCTAAAAAACAGGAGCTCGTTCTTTTATCAGGTTTCCTTAATTTCTTTCAGCAATAAAATGCTTTTGTGAGAGGCTTTGATTGGCTATGGGCTCAGGTTGAGGATATTTCACCTGCCCTGCTTTCCCCACACAATGTTACGCAAACCACTGGAATTCATCAGGGAGGAGGCCCGGCTTCACCCTTCTTTTTTATGCAAGCAAAATGAAGGTGTTTTATAGGGCTTCAAATATCCATTTGCTCCCAGCATTTACTATTTTTTTTTTTTTTTTTTTTTTTCACGAAACGAGAAAACATGATCTTCTGCTAAAACATCCTGTTTCATCCGGAGTCATGGAAATGGTTTTCCACCCCCGAGTGCGAAAACGTGATGCATTTAATTAAGAACTCAGTCAATTAAATTAGTGCTTCTAACGAGATAAAAGACTGAGTAAATCAAATAACATTAATTAGCTTAAACTTATTAGATTCAAAGCTAAGGACAGGAGCAAGAAAATCCCATGTTTCCTTTGGTTTCCTTTTCAGTATCATTTCAACCTCAGCCCCAGTATACTTATCAAAAGCAAAACAAAAAAAAGTTGAAAGATTTACAACTTTTAATCCAAGCCTGGAAATTGTTTAAACTGTGGAGTAACAAGACATTTCTTTTCGATTAA
This sequence comes from Brachystomella parvula, assembly GCA_019776545.1. NCBI lineage: Eukaryota > Metazoa > Arthropoda > Collembola > Poduromorpha > Brachystomellidae > Brachystomella > Brachystomella parvula. Next base: position 7,819 of record JABASM010000558.1, read on the forward strand.
ACCTAAGTGGTAGTGAATAAAAATTAGGGGAGATGATGTAAGGAGGGCGAAAAATGAGCTCAGAAAATCCACCCCCATCCCTCATTCCAAGCCACCTTAGTTTAAGTTCAATAGTACCTGATTTGCCAGGAGTTCCAGTGTCCCGAGTGGTCGTCCCTTCGATACTGAAGCCACTATGTGATCCGCCGGGGGACTGATGGTGTTCTAAATTCTCAAAGAGCCCAGTCTGATGATGAGGAAGTGGTGGAGGCTCATGGTAAAGTTGTAAGGGATGATGACTGTGATAAGAGTGAGGTGGCTCAGGTGAGTCCGGTCGAAGGATCCCATTAATTGAGTAGCACGTTGTTCTCGGAGACAGAGACATTTTTCAACTTGGAGCATTGGCTATCCGCTTCTGATTTTTCGTCAGTGACTTCTGTAAAAGCTGACGCTCGACTTTCACCAGGTCTACGCATACGCCTCAGAAACTTATGAATTTCTTTTTTGATGATGATGATGGTCTTGTTATAATGTAAATCTACAGAAAAAGTTGTTCACGACAGAAACGAAGCCATAGTAAAGAATTTGAACGAAAATATAGAAATATAGGAGAAAGTTGATTTTCTTCTTTACTTTTGTGATAATTGTTTTTCTTTTGAATGAATATAATTTAATATCAGATCCAGCCTCTGCTCCTTTTGTAAAAAAAAAAATCTCTCGGCTTGATGCAGTCGATTGGGTTTATGACGCCGGGGGAATCTAGAAGTTCAGTTTGGCTGAATTTCGAAAATAAAGGCTTGTACAATTTGTCGAAGGCATGAATTTATTTAGGATGAATTTTCCTAGAATTAATTGATGAGGTCGTTAAGAAAAATAGTCGACGGGTCAGAATTTAGTTTTGTTCTCAAAATTTTTGTGCCTTGGCCAAATCCACGAATCATGAAAATTCCAGCTACACCCGCCAAAGTCAAAATCCGTCTATTGATTTTTCTCGCCTTTTTTTCTTCTTTTCAGTTTTCAATTCAATCCGGAGTGTGTAACAATGGATTCCAAGAATTAGAACTGTTCATTTGCACTTGGATCCAGGTATTTTGTGGGTGACCTGGTGGCCTGCCTGGTCCTGAGACCCTCTCTCCTTCTTCCCTCTACAGAATGATAAAAATATTCACCAGGAGTCGTCAAGTTTTTGCAGTACTCATTCTTTCTTGCGTCTTCATCCTTTCCTTAGTCCAAGTTTCCTCTGTTGAAGCTGACCCATACTCTGTACTTGGTGTTAATAGGTAAGTTACTTATCTACACCTCCCAGCTTTTGCTTACTTTCAGTTTTTTAGAGGGGCAAGTACTCAAGAAATCCGGAAGGCGTACAAGGAGTTGGCTAAGGAGTGGCATCCTGACAAAAATCAAGATCCAAACGCACAACATCGATTTGTACAAATCAATAAGGCATATGAAGTAAGTCACACAGAAAGGTAGCTCTTTTCAGGACCTTTCTTAAGGCATATCTCGTATTGTTTATGAAATTCCAGCTCTTGTCTGATCCAGAACGACGTCGTCTCTATGACCAACGCGGAATCCAAGATGAAGGATATGTAGATAGGCAGAACCCAAGGTTCAATAGGTTTGAACCTTTCGATGATGTTCTAAGTTTTGCCACTGGTGGCTCCTTTCATTTTCCGTTTTCTGATGGGATTTCGTTTCTTCATAAACAAAGTGTTACTTCCAAGTACGTAAAAATAGCTTGAAAATAGTACATGGACTCAGTTCTAACTGTATTTTATCTTTTAGAACTTTTGACCAAACTGTGCTTCCCAAGTCGAACACAGTTCCTCAGCTCATCATCTTTTACCAGGATTGGTGCACTGGTTGTGCGAGGGCAGCTCCGGCGTGGAGAACAGTCACAGAAGAATTGCAGTCCGTCGGGGTAGACATTTTGAAATAGTTTGAGGAAAATTCAGCTAGTGTAATAAGTTGTTTTACTAGATGGATGTTCTATCAATTCATGGGGAGAGAGAACGGGCGGTAGCACGACGACTCGGCGTTTCAGCGGTGCCTTCAGTAGTATTATTAATTGAAGGTCATCCGTTCCATTACCAAGACTCTATGATCAGTGCCAGTAAAATTCTCGGTGAGCAGCGTGTGTTTCTTCAACAGTGCTGGAGACTAGTTTTAACTATGATTCTTTTTAACAGGATTCGTCCGTTCTCATATGCCACAGGACGTCATTGAAACAGTAGATGACAAAAATATTCGAACGTTCCTAAACTCGTGGACTGACAATCGAGTGCGAGTATTAATTTTCGGCGTGGGAACGAGTGTGAGACTTAGGTACTCACTCCTTGCCTTTCAGTACAGGGAGCGAGCTGCATTTGGGTAATTCATAGTTGATATTTTAATTCCCCGAATATGTCCAACTTAGTTCGCATTACTAGATACGTCTTCCCATCGGACTACGTTCTAAGGGCTCAATATGGTGTTCAGAAATTAGTAGACAGCATCTTGGTCTTCAAAGAAACGCCTAAACCTGTCGCTTCTCTGTCAATGGCAGATATTCCTCATAAACTCATGAAGGATCTGATTGAGAATAACAAATTTTTAATTCTACCTCGGCTATCGTCTCAGGTGAGAGCAAACCCGTACCATCCCTTATTACATCCAGTGCTTAACTCTTTTCTACCTAGATCGTGATGGACACGATTTGTCCAAGTGAGTCTTCACTCTATCGACGTCGCCTCTGCGTCCTTTTGCTAGAAGGTGAAAACTCCGTTGAGTACCGTGACGCGCTTCGAGAGTTCGCACGTAGTTGGTCCCAAGGTCGGGTGCGGTTCGCATATGTCTTTCCTGACAGGCAACGGGAATTTTTCAACGCCCTTGTCAACGGTACGCTGCAATACTTTGCCCTGACCATGCTTGCTGCTTTTTGACTCCAGAGGTTTTAATTTAATTTGTTTGGTATTGCAGGTGGTGGGAAAACTGATTCTCAAAATCTAGTGATTTTGTGGAGGCAGGATAGTAAACGCGGTGCTTACCAGTGGATAAATTGGGATGGAACAAATGTCTCGAGCCAAAAATTAGAATCAATGCTATTTAAACTTCTCAACGAGAGAATGCCTCTGCCTCATCTCATAGAGCTAAAGGTAACTCGCGATTCGCTCCACCTTTATTTCTCATCGCTGAGCTTCTTTGTATCATTCAGGATTTGACAGACGAGCACGCTAAAAGCTTCCTATCGAAAGTTATTAAGAAGCTTTCTCGTACTGTTGATTTCTTTCGAACACATTTGACACGGGACACAGTTATCCAAGCAGCGTCACTGATTGCTACGGTCCTCTTTGTCGTAGCAGGTGGTTTCATCATGGCCTATCTTGTGTAAGTTAATATCTAAGCCAAATCCAGTATATGTTTGTCTGCACGTATCGACGTTTTCAGACGACTGGAGGAAGAGTCAATTGCAGCAAAGAGCCGAACGACAGCGAATAGAAGACAACCTAGGGAATCCAACTCGGGACAGGCGCCAAGAGCCACCAGCCAGTCAAATGCTACTGGCGGAAGGACTACGTCGTCGGTTATTCATAACAACTCCGAGCTCAAGGTTTATGAGATGAGAGGGGAAACGTACAATGGACTGGTGAAATTAATCAAACCAGGATGTCGCACAATTATTCTTCTGCTAGATGCAGAAACCAAAGCATCACTACTGCCTAAGTTTCAACGCTGCGTTTGGCCGTATAGAAAGTAAGCGCTGTTCCTCTGAATTTACTCTACCATGACAAGTCGCTTGAAATTTTTTGCATATTCCAGGAACAAATCGCTGCAATTCGGTTTCATGCATGTTGATAAAGGCGGTGGACTCACTTGGTAAGTTTTATTGTGTTAGGCCGTAGAACTTTTTTTTACTGAAGCCTGGGATAAGATTTTTAGCGAAAAGCCTAACTTCCTACTAATTATTTATTTTTTGATTAGGTACAAGGAGCTTCTCCTCCTTAGCCTCGCAGAACCAAGAAACCTCATCATCAATCCAAGAAATTGTGTGGGTACGGTGCTCTCGTTAAATGGTTATAGAAGGTATTTCTGCGTGTTTCATGCAACCCTTCCTGGAGGAGCAATAAAGGTTGGCGAGACAATTAAATTAGTTCGACAATTAGTGCTGGTATAAACTGATAATTTTTTTTAGCGTCAGCGGCTATCCACGGGTGGATATAGGAATGGAGGCTTCCTGGGATTTGATTCTGACCAGAGTTCCGACGACGAAAACTCTGATGTTGAGGGTAGGAGACAGGAAGTGAGTGGCTAAATTCTTAATGGCAGTGAATGCTTTTCAGTGGTTGAATTCATATTTTTCTCCTACAGCTTCCTACGACAACCCCTGAGCAACCACCGAGTATACTGTTCACCTCTCACCTACTAGATAATTTGCCGAATTGGTTAGATCGACTTTTTGAAGGAACGACACATCGCTATCACATCAACTAGTAAGTCAAAAACAATTTTTCCCTGCTGATTTTATGCTAAATCCGAACTAATTTCTTACAGCTGGCCTGACTTCCCAGTCAAATAGGAAAAGAAAAAATGAATTCTGAAAAAAAAAACATTTATTCAACTGAGCAGTACTTGCTATCTTCTTCTCAATTCACAGCACGGACGGACGGTGATTTCCTCTGCAGTCTGCATTTACACTTTGAATAATCATAAGTATTAATTTTTCTGAATTTAATGAGAGTTAATAGTCACAAGCCACATGTTTTCCGACTATAATCACAACTTCTAGTCCATAAAGTTCTCATCCCACCATCTTCACAATCGCTAATTAATATTAGACCATCAGTTTTGGTGTAAATCCCTTAACCTATATGATTCTAATCAATTTCCCTAAAACGATTGAAAGCTTCGTAATGCTTTTGAGCATTAAATAACCTCGTTCCAATTTTACAAATCCTAAATGACGGTGAAAACCTTTCCTCGGGGACTGTAAAGTTATTATTGCTGCGGTTGATGACTCCATGAATTAATTACGTCATAGGCCTTCAGTAGTCAATGATTCATTAAGTTTGCAAAAGTGGGTCCAAATTCCAAGTTCAAGATTTAGCAACAGCAAAAAGCTCTTGCGAAAAAGAGCAGCAGGAAAAGGAATCGCCGCCCGTGTTCAAACCCTAGAAATCCCCTAGAAAAAAAAAACAACAAAAAAGTGCAACTGAAATCAGGTGTATCAGGTGTTACGGTTTTTTCCATCTGATTGCAAGTGAATTACTATTCTATTCAGTGCCTGCGAAAACAGGAGTACAAGCCTAAAGTGTGTAAACGATTGACCTCAATTGTCACATCCCTGGACAATAAGACGAATGAATGGGACTTTCCAAGTCTTAAGAAATCATGAATAGATTCCTCCTTCGTGCAACCAATTATTCAAGCGTTGGAATTAGAAGTCATCTAGGATTCTTTAGATTCGATATGTCCATAAAGCGGCTCATTGGACATGGTCGTGCCCTTCTTCGATACAACTTTGACGGAATCTGTAAAAAAAGTCCAATACTGGGGAAGTTGGAGCAGGTGGGTCTCAATGGGGGGAAGGTTTCAGGGTCAAGCTCAGCTGCTCACCAAGTCTTGCCTCAAAGGGCACAAAGTCCTGGACCATTTGAGTGGATAGGAAAAGGAATTCAGTCTCATGTCAGGTACGGTTTGAGAATTTCATAGATATTCATTTAATTCCTCCTGGACTAACTTAGTATTTCTATTTTTTTAGACGAATTTTTGTCAATAACGTTCTTCGCCGGGTCACAAGCTCCTTGTCATCTGGCTTACAGAACCGTGCCAGTCAGCAGCTTCTTTATGCAAACAATGCAAGACCATTCTTTGCTCTTGTTGGAGTCTCACTGGCCTCAGGAGCTGGTGTTTTGACAAAAGAAAATGAGTTCGAAGGGATTTGTTGGGAAATTCGCGTAAGTGATGCTGTTTTGAGTTTGAGATCCTGAGTAGGTCGATTGAACGCTTTCTACTTACAATGTTTAGGAGTCTTTCGAGAAGAAACAACGTCGAATGGACCTCTTGACAGCTGCATCAGCGACTGAGAATGAACATGTACCTGAGACCCCAGGACCAGTGTCCGTAAAGAGTTTGGATTTCGGACCACTGATTGCCCAAGGTTCATCTGCTGCTGTCTATTCTGCGCGATGGAAAAATGAAGAAGGGAACGGCGATTCATACCCGCTTTGTGTGAAGATGATGTTTAACTTTTACTGCGAGTCTAACTCGGCTACCATAATCCGAGCAATGGCAAAGGAAATTGTACCTGCGAGGGATATAGGAAGTCTTGGTGACATCGGAGTACAGTAAGTTTACGGTATCACACGTATTAAAACAGTGAAGAGTAATGAGGGGTCCTAACTTTTAGCGATTTGGACCGATTGCATCGCTGCCCACCGCATCCAAACATCATTGAAATTTCAGATGTTTTCACGGATCAAATCCCTTTGCTACCTGAAGCCCGTGAGAGGTTCCCAGATGCACTCCCTAGTAGACTGAACGAAGATGGATTAGGACGAAACATGAGCCTCTTCCTTGTAATGAAGCGGTAATTGACTTTTGCTGGTATTATCTACTACTGAATCCATTAATTCCAATATGGGTCTTGCTTTTCCATAGCTACGACACGAACTTACACAATTATCTGCAAACTAAAACAGAACTGAAACTGAAGAACAGAATCCTTATATTGACGCAGTTGCTCGAGGTGGGTATTCATATGTCTGAATATCATTTTCCTTCTTCTTGCTGCTGTATATCTCTAGATGAACTTAACATAACTCTATTTGTCTCTTTCACCTACAGTTTTTCATCTACGAGATACTGTAACGTTTAATTAACCTTGTGAATCATTCACAAGTAGTAGTGCATTCAATGCCATACTGTTTCAGAAATCATCCCCGTTCCCATTTGTTTTTTTTTTTTGGTTTTGATCCTAGAATATTCTAATTACTTTTCTTTATTATTTTCAGGGTGTTGCGCATTTAAACGCAAACGAAATCGCACACAGGTAAATCATTCCTGTTCATATATTATCGAAATCATGTTCAATGTGTCTATTTCTATTTCAGGGATCTCAAGGGAGATAACATTTTGTTAAATACATCTTCCGAGCCTGAATATCCGCAACTCGTCATAACAGACTTTGGCTGTTGCCTAGCAGACAAAGCCAATGGTATCCACCTTCCCTTCCCGAGTGCTGAAACAGACCGGGGCGGAAATGCAGCGCTTATGGCGTAATTGCAGTTAATGTTAACCTCTAAAATAAGTTGCTAAATCAAAACTATCTCTAATAGGCCGGAAGTAGCTGGAGCAAGGCCAGGACCATGGAAAAAAATTTCCTATGAAAAATCTGACGCATGGAGCGTGGGCGCAATAGCGTATGAAATATTTGGGGAGAGGAATCCGTTTATTCCTTCAAGAGACGCAAAAACCTTAGATTCTCGTACTTACGAAGATTCAGACCTGCCAGTGATTTCTACCGTACCACCATTTATCAATGACCTGGTACACGGTCTTTTGCGGAAGAAACCTGCAGATCGACTCTCGGCTGAACTTGCAGCGACCATTTGTCATATTTACCTTTGGGGACCCACGCGATGGCTTTTGGTTGACAGTCAGCGCATTGCTGATTCAGAAGTAAGCTACAATTAATTTTTCTTTCCGGTCATTAGCTCATAATCTATTTCTTAATTATATTTTGTTCAGATAATGCAATGGTTGCTTACCCTTACAACTAAGCTTCTCTGCACAACGCAGTCAGATTCTGCCAAGCTAGAGTTTACGGTGATTCGGACTTTTCTGATGCGACTTAGATTTACCATTGTCCGACTTGCGCTGGATTGGATTAACCATCATATTCAAGCTGGGGAGATCAAAGCTGATATTGTCATCTCCGAGGCTAACTAAATACGTACTGAGGTACGGTAAAGTACTAGCTCCCGTCTAGCTGCGAAAAGTCTGGCTCTAGCTCGGACTCAACCTAACAACCTAAAAAGCTAACAAGTTTTCTAGCTCCCCGGAGCTGGACGGGAGCTAGAACTTTACCGAGGTACGTACTGAGAGTTGTTATAAGTTAGCGAAAGTGTTTGAATTCTCGCCCCGTGATCGTCCAACAAAATTTGCTAGTGAAAAATGTGCAAGCACATAGTTTCCTGTTTTCCCAATATAAAAAATTTCGAACGAAATAAATCGGTATTATAATTCATCTCACGAATAGCTAATTGACTGTAATTAGCTAATTTTATCGCTCCTCGTTCATCTTTGCTGAGCCACTTATGAGCCTTTATTCGTTTTGGGGTGTGGATTCTGGAGGATCTTCACAACTTGGCGTGGGTTCCATCGCAGAACGGTTTATTTTTCGAAGACTTGCAGTTGCAGAAGGCGTATTCCTGGAAAGAATTTAGGAAAAGCAGCGTACACGCCAAAATTAGCAATCAAGGGGAGCTTACCTTTGTCTCCAGTGCTTTGAACATCACTGGTTTCCCACTGCAGTCACTGCAGGAATCACAGAACGGTTTCTGTCCAGTTTTTCCACATGAGCTGCGTAAGAAATCAAACAGAAGTCTAAGCTGTCTGAGAAAAGTATAATAATTTAAGATTTGGAATTCGTGAGCGGCATTCAGACGAGACTCACCACCATTTAACTTCTCGCCCTTTGTCCAGCTTGACCTTGGATGGAGCCACGCCCCCGTAGGACCCAACTCCTACATGGAAGTGTCTATTTTCAACTACATGGCGTACCCACGCAGAAAATCCAGCTTTCTAAATGGATCAAACTGTCTTATAGATCTTATAAACCATCCTTTTATTCATGAGTCAGCGGAATTACCCAAGCGGAGCTTAATCCACTACGAATCACAATTCCTGACATAATATTCCAGTAAAAGAAATTTATGGAAATTTTGGACGAACTGGGCTAGAGAATTTAAATCAAACAGAATAAGCTTGCTTCAATGCCGAGAATGAACGAAACTTGAAAAACGGCTCTCACTTTGATACTTTTTTGTCGCAAAGGGTTCAATGACCTCTGGTGTAAAAGTCGAAGGCTTACAGACAGACAGGCCACGCAAACGCGTCACTAATTTTTATACTAGTGAATGTCTTCACCCGGTTGGCAAAGCAAAGCCAACAAACAAACAAAGTTTACGCACCCTCCTGCTCAAGGTATCTTGACAACGAGAATTAAGTTGCGTGTCAAACTTCCTTCTTGCTCCTGCTGCTGGATTTTATTCAAGGTGGTTGGACCAAGGCCAAGGTTGTCAAGCCACCTTGGATTTCATGCTAATTAGCAAATTCTTGGGATTTTAAGGCTAGATTTTTTATTTGCTCTCTGTTTAATAAACCCAAGAATAGAGAAAAAATTACGCCCTATGCGTAAGGCCCAAAATTCATAAAAAATTGAGAAAACGTGAGAAATCCATAACAATTTCAGAAAAGCCCGAAATTCATCAAAATTAAACGCATGTGTGCAAAAACTGCAGTTGTTGATTTTTTAAAACAACAAGTTTTGGTTTCGATGGAATTTTTTTACCCTAAATGCGATGATAAACGGTATGTAAATTAATTAAAGGTTTTTGAGTACATTGATAATTAAAACTAACTTATAAGTTGTTCAATGAAAACAAAAGATGAGATCGTTAAAGACAGCTGGGCCCAAAATTGAAATCAGAGAGAGGTCGTTCACCTTTGCTTTGTTTACCTTATTCGCAGTGATTTACAAAAGTACGGATAATTTTAGTAATTTAGATTTTCAGAGGAAAACTATTTGTCCAATCGGCTACTACAATGCGGGGAGTCCCCATCGTTGATTAAGATTTAAAAAATTATTCGTCTTGTCGTTAAAAACCAGGTTTCCCGAATTAGACGACTTTTGGTTTTTGGTAAAGTCAAAGTAGCGCTTTCACTTGCCAGCTTGGCTTTTAAAAAAAATGCCAGATTTTTTGGTTGACGTAATATGATTGAATTTGGAAAGTAGGCAAAACCCGAAATTCATTAGGAACAAAAATATGCGAATTAGAAGTTTTTACGGTATTCAATAATCACCATGAAATAGAAGGCAAGTCGCTTATGGGATTCAGCCCCCCACCCCGTGGATTTCAATGATTTCAATGCTCGCTAGTATCTCCAACTTTTGTACAGGAGGGCGTAAGTGGGCATTGACCTTAAGTGACCATTTTCGGGTCGCCAAAGTTCAGTCACTTGATTTCCTGAATCCGGACAAGTGATACATCAATCGAACCAGCTTGATCTCCTGATTCTAGAAATATTTCATACTTGACTTTTTCCCCTGAAGCATGGCCACCAGGGGTTGCTAAGTATTCACCGTAAACTATTGCGACCTCTGGCGGCCACGATTAAGGTCAAAAAGGTCAGGTATGACATATTTTTAGAATCATGAGACTAAACCCAGTGACGTACTGCTTGTCCGTGACCTTTGGTGAGCCCCATAGGTCACCAAACGTCTATGCCCCGCTTCCGTCCTGTACAAAACTTGGAGGTATAGGTCTGGGTTATCTGCCTGCTAATTTTCATTGAAATCCATCGGAGGAGGGCTGATTCTCATAAAGCGACTTTAAATGTAGTTTAAAGAAAAGAGTTTTATAAACCATGAAAATAAAGTCCCTAAAAAAATATGGGGACTAAATCCAGGTGAAACAGTAATTTTCTTCAAAACTTGCTTCGGGGTATTTTCCGAAGGGTAACCTCATAAAAAAATTTCACGGTACAGCTGTGGTTACCATGGGCTTCAGAATTTTCAAAATCAACAAGTGCAGTTCTTGCGCTCATGCCTTCATTTGTAAAACATCTACTAAAATTCATTAAAAAAAAGAGACCGGAAGTCACAAGCCAAAATAAGATTCTCCAATGGATTTGAATGAAACTTGGCGGACAGTTAGTACCCACCAGTACCTCCAACTTTGGTAGTGGAGCAAAGTGGGGCATTGACCCTAAGTACCATTTACAGGTCACCAAAGGTCACTCACTTGAACTCATTCATCCGAGCAAAAGATACACCAATCAAAAGAGAGTTTTAGAGTCCCGTGACTCTAAAACTGTATCCTAATTGACACTTTTGACCTAAAACATGGCCGCCAGAGGTCGTTAATTGTCCCGCATAAGTGTTCGCGACCTCTAGGGGCCATGACTTAAGTCAAAAGGGTCAAGTATGGTATATTTTCAGGATCAGGGGACCAAGCCCTGTTGATTGACGCGACCGTGACTTTTGGCGACACCCAACGCTCACAAAAGGTCGATGACTTTGCTCCACTACCAAAGTTGGAGGTACTGGTGGGTACTAGCTGTCCGCCAAGTTTCATACAAACCTATCGGAGGATCTTATTTCGGCTTGTGACTTCCGGTCTGTTTTCATAAGGATAAGTTTACCCTTTATGAATTCCTGACGTTATCTGAAATCTTTATGAATTTCTGACATTTTCTGAAATTTTTATGAGTTTCGGACGCTACCTGAACTTTTTCTGTTTCGGGCGTTTTCCGAATTTTTGTACAGGGTGCACGGACTGTAAAGGATCCATGGGTTATCCATAGAAGCCCATGCCATGGGTCAAAAAAGCCCATGAATTACCAATACTGGAGTTTCGCAAACAGTTTCCAGCAGCAGTATCTCTGACCTTAGTCTTCGTTAAAAATGGTTGTCGACAGAAAAAAGATGCACGCCAACCTGCATGGAAAAATGATGGTCCATCTGCTGCTGACGCCACTTCCTAGAATTTTTTAATCTGAGGTGTGTCGATTTTCTATGGTTGTTGCATACTGGGGCACCATTCCATTCCGGAGTGGTCTGTGACTCCGGAATTCCGGTCATACACTCCAGGTGGACTGTAAAATGAAGGACTTTGAAATGCTGAGAAAACGGGCTGCGGACTGCAAACGCAAAACGAACAAAGCCTATCCTAAAAATTGAACGGTATAGGCTTTTTTAACCCATGGACAGGCCATCAGCTTTCCATGGGTAACCCACGGATCCTTTACAGTCCGTGCACCCTATGCGAAAATTCCGGGAAAGATCGAATTTCAAAAAAATTTCAAAAAAATGTCAGAAATCATGAAAAATGGAGGAAACGCCAGAAACCCATAAGAACCACTGTTCCTTTCGAATCTCGAATGAGGATTCGTTTCGAATGATTCAAAATACGATTCGTTTTAACAATAATTCGAATGATTCGAAATACGATTCGTTTTAACAACTTTAATTCAAATGATTCGACGACTCGTCAAAAATACCAGGATTCGTTCGAATTCGAAATTCCTATTGCAACTTGAACCACGCACCGAGCACAAACATTTTAGACGGGCCGACGTAAACATTTCCGCAAACATCAAAAGTTCATAAAAACTTCGTAAAACATCAGAAACACGTAAAAACTTCAAAAAAGCCCCAAAATACATAAAAATCTCAGAGAAGGCCCAAAATCCACAAAAACCTCACAAAAGGCACCAAATACACGAAAACCTCAGAAAAGGCCTAAAATATTCAAAATCCACAAAAAAGGCCCAAAACACGTAAAACCTTCAGAAAATGCCCAAACTACATAAAAACCTCAGAAAAGGCCAAAAATACACAATACCCTCAGAAAAGGCCCAAAACACGTAAAAACGATAGAAAAGACCCAAAATACATCTAAACCTCAGAATAGGCCCCTAAGGACGTGCAGAAGGTTTTCTTCCCATAGAAACAGCATGGGGAAATCGTCAACTTTCGGTACATTTTCTGGACGAACGGATGATCGCAGAGACTTCGTTGGCACGTCCAATTAAAGAGAAAGCGATTGTCTACAGTTCCACGGAATGATATTGTTAATTTAAACCCTCTGAGCTTGTCACGGGCAGATTTCCTGAACCCTGTTTGTTTGTTTTTTGTTAAAATTCACATCTTGGCTAATTTCACGCAAACGACACCAAAAATCACAAGTTTCATTCCGTAGATCTGTTAACGATGAGCGTACCTTTAATTGGACACCTTTCGCAAGGTCGTAGAGGTAGTACCTAGAGAGAGCACCAACTAAGTCAGCCTGAGAAAGTCAGCGAACGCTGAAAACTTGAGAAAAAATGTGGCGGGAAGTAGAAACTGCGCCGGGTAAATTCCTATTCCCGTCCTGTTTATACTTATTTTCATTTCTCACATTCCACATTCCATCTTAAAATCGAGTTGACCCGTCAAGTCACCGCTTTTAAAGGGACAAATTTTTAAGGGACAGCTATTTAAGAGACAATCAGTGGATCTTATACTTTCATTGCTTCGTTTCATCTCGTCACGCGTAAGTAACATTAAAATAAAAATTCGCGCATAACTCCGCTGCCCCTTTCATTTTTTTCCTGCCACACTTTCTCCGTAACGTGTTAGTTGGTGCTCTAGGTATTACAAACAGTGTTCGGAAAACGAGCAGCGTTTTAACGATCAGTGAACGATCAGGTCGAACTTCGAACATGTTCGTAGAAATGGGTTGAATCGAGCTGTTCGTTGATCGGATT